>CM065920.1:10342253-10522253 GCA_033439105.1 Magallana nippona
TTCTCAATATCTAGTCTATTTTCCTCTCCTTCTAAGTCATTCTCTCTCTCTCCTCTCTCTCTCTTTCTCTTTCTCTTTCTCTTTGAGATGGGGGTTGAGGTAGGGTAACAAATTCTCCTTGTTCTCACCTTTGCTTTCGACACTTGGTTTCTAAGGGGAATGTTTCCGGGCTCTTCTGCTAGTTTTGCTGCCAACTTCTTTAGACTTTTGTTTAATTTATATCGATTTGCGACTTCAATTTTGAAGGATATAACTGAAAAATAAGGTAGCATAATTGTTTATAATTGTTAACCAAAAAAATTTAAAAATATAAATACATATATATAATTATATTGTTTACCAAGCAAAACAATATCATAGTATTTAAATTAATGTAAATATTCTCTTGAACATGTAAATTCATGTGTCATTTCCAGTTATTTATACTGAAGTCAATTCAACTTTTTCTGTGAAAAAGACAGAAAACGTATGACTTCCTAAAGAGTTATTCGTACATATATCACCCCAATGTCAATGTTTTGTGAAAACTGATTTAATGTAAAGTGCCTAACAATTGGCCTTCATATGAGATAATGTAAGAACCTTACAAGTTGTTATATATAATCAATCAAATATGTTCAAACTACATCAGTAACATCACCATTGGGAGATGTTACATGTACCGGTATGTGTAATTTGTAGGTCATTACTGAAATGAGCAGATTGACAGTTATGAATTTTATTATCAAATAAGCACTTTTTGTGTTGTTCCTTCAGTCTACCAAACCATTACGGTAAAACAAAATCATTACAATTAAAACTGATAAGTTAAAAATTCCTTTTTGAGTCACTCTTTATTTTCCATTTGTGGTTTAAAGAAGACAAACACTTGTGACATTGATTGCTAGCACAATGGAATGGCTTGCTGGAGATATAATTGGCCATCTACATGTAACTGTCCTCATTATAACAATATTTTAAAAAACCCAGATGACCAACCAGCATGAAAGCTTGCCTTACTGACTTGAACATTCATGTAAGATTTTAAAGTTAATGGCTAAAAAATAACCCTTTAAATGATTCCTTTTCACACACAGCTTAAACAGATAAATAGAAATAAATTGATCTTACTCTAACATGAAATAATGTTTTTAAAGATTCTAACTACAGACAAGTGATCTGAATCATGGATACACTAACCATACCCACTAACCAAACAAACACCCCCCCCCCCCCCATCACACAGTACCATAAAACCAAAGCCTCCCCCCACCCACCCCCACCCCTACATCCTACATATTACCCTAACAACAACAACCCCTCACACCCACAATCTATGCTCCTCTAATAATCTATATGGAGTGAATTTTACTGCCTAACATACAAATCGGGTATTTTACATGTAACTTTGATTATTAACAAACTGCTACAATATGATGTGCAGTAAAAAAAAGTGATTTATACTTATTAACCAGAACAATGTAAGTGTAATGTTTATCAAGAGGATGTCTTTGTAATAACATACAATTTATTTTGAGCAATTTTGATCTAAACGTGATATGGCCAATTAATTAGGTCATTGCATTTAGAATGTACTTTTCATTTCATTAAAGCTTTTGAAAAGATAGAAAGAGATAAGGAGAATTTTCAGAGTCTTAAAAATCATATAGATCTCTTTATTTAGTGCTCTTTTAAAGTAAAATAAACTAATTAATAACTTCAAAACAATTGGACATGTTTTCAAATAGCTCGTGCTAGGAAGAATAATTATTTGTTTGTAGTTTTCAAATCAATGAAGTAAACCATCGGATGATAACCATTGTATCGGTAAAATCGACTTACCATGCTGATCGTGTACATCGGGCATCTTTCGGTCCTGTCTGGACCCGACCGCAACTTCATTGTGTACGGAACTATAAAGAAACGTAAAAATTAATGGACATCTGATCATGAATGTCTGACAAAATTAAGAAAAATACATAAAAACAACTGTAAAATCTTGGATGTAATAAAATTACCAGGTATGTCAACATTATGACATCTCACTTTTTTTTTCTTCTTATAAGAAACCATAGAAGTAGACTGGGCGAGTCTATAGATCATAAGTAAGGTTTATAATTTGGCCAAAATGATTTATATGATGATATGATTTTCAAGATTATGCATTGTAATGTCTCCAGCACAAATTTATATAAAAAGGAATTTTTTCTTTCTTGAAATCTTTTCCTGAACCCTGTTCTTCTTTGATTTGTCTATATATGACATAAATAGGGCATATATTCCCATTGTGAAAAATCCATGGCCATATATGCTTATATACAGAGAAAGGGAAAGCATATATGCAGGGTTTATGGAAAATACCAATTTGAAAAAAGAAATTACATATTGACATTATTTACTCCTATATGTACATGTAGACAAAACTGTTCAAAACTTGATTATGGTTGAATTTAAAGATTCAATTCGATTATTTAACAAGTTGCATATATATTCATGAAAAATGTTGATTTTAGGTTCATTAAAGTAAAAAGTCAAAAGTAAAGTTTCTGCAAGCATTGCCACTGCCAACATCAACTATATCGAAACATGTACAATTACATCATATGTACAGTACTGTATATATATTTTGAGAAACAGTGCATTTCTTTCAAAACTGTACAAAAAAGATAGTTTTCATAAGCAAGTGCATTACATGTATTAAATGACTTATCAACAAATTATCAAATTTGACAAGAACATTAACAGTAACCAGTCATCATGGTCATATAATTTAACATGTCCCTAATATCACACAAGGGATAATCAACACGATCAGAATCATACATTCCCGATGGTGCTGGCCTTTATCATAAGGTGCATGGAATGATTTCCTAAATTAATTAGTTAGAAATATGGCACCACCAAAAAATTAGAACAATGCCTTTTAACTTTTCTATAAATACTAAAATACAGAAATTTCTATTTCATCTTTCCCTCAAGTTGTTTTGCCGCCAAATGTCAGCAAGGGGATGTTCTCTGAAGAGACTAATATCCAAGCCTTAACGAAATTCCGGATAAGTTTCACCTGATTAATTTATGAAATGGTTAAACCTCTCATAATTCGCATGATTGCATTATTATTATTGTAACAAGCATCATTACCAGCTCCATGTTCCTTCGAAACGTTTATTTTTAGCATTGGGGCTTCTCGGGTTTTTCATGCATCTCGTTTTCCCCGCTTGTCCTAGAAGTTGCGAGGATGTTAGGTTTCACAGGCACTTGTTTCTGCGATAAAATTTACCCTATCGTATAATAATATATTACTAATACCGTCTTTTATTACAAAAACAGGCGCCTGTGTTAGGTTTGTATTAAATGTACTAATACAAAGACATCCAAAATATACTTATTGTGTGTTACTTTACAAAACACGATTCTACAATTATTTTCCTGATACATTGCGTCATCATCCATTGATGACCGACGTGTCTGAAGAACATAAGTGGTCGCCCGACGAAAAAAGTAGACAAAAAGGGGCATGATTGATCAAAACCTAATGGTAATAACCTTTTGAGGAGGCTGGATGGAACAAATTAAGCATCAGATCTGCCTAAAATTTTAAGATATGATTTGTTTAGCCTTAAACTATTGTTTAATAAAGAAAAAATCCATATATTTTATATTTTAATTTTGAGTATTTACCTATATTGTGATATAGAGCTCTTTTTATAAAGGAGATCAATACAGTCTAAAAATGGCTACGACCATCGAGCCCTCTTAAAATAGTTCACCATCAACAGACAGTGGGTCTTATTTCCCTTACAATTATACATGTTCACAATGAGTTAAAATATAAGTATTCGACTGCGAAAAACCCCGTGTTGGGTGATCAGCAGAAAGTTTGTTTAATTAGAAAATATTTTGATAAGGCTTTCGACAGACAAGCCACGTCTGTAACGCCGGTTAAAAGTCGGTGGAATGATCCACGTATCCACAACAGAGTCAATAAACACTCTTTATTCACCCACATTCGGTTTTACCAATTTGTTCAAAGAGATTTCTGATTAACTTCCGATGACAGTTCTCCAAATACATACAGTGTAGGCTTTATTCAATAAAATAGGTCAACAGAGCGGGTACTTTTATCCTCACGTTCAAAGGGTTTTTTGTGTCTTTTTTTTTTTTTTTGGAGTGGGTAGGGGTTTCTTTTTTCATTAATGTTTCACTTCAATTACAACTTTAGCTATAAGAAAATCATTTGGCTATATAGCGATCCTTATATCATTATATATTTACATGTAGCGACAAATTATCAAATGAAATATGCAGGCCGACCAATATACACAGAAATCAACGTTTTTGTACTTTATATGGAAATGCCATTAGAGACGATTATCAATAGTTCAGCATTGCATCATATTCTAAAATTAGAATTTACTGCGTGAATGTAAAATACATAATGAATATTACTGGGTGGGTGTAAATACGAAATTTACAATAATGTCATATTATAAACATTACACAACTTTATCTCTCTATCTGTCAGGAATTATCCAACATGACAGCTGTTTAAAGATTATTATGAAAAACACTGTTTCATTGAAAAATATTCTAAGAAATTATCCATGGACTTTAAAATAATGTATACTAAATTAAAATTAATCGAATGGTAATTGAAATGTTATCAACAACTTGCTGCACCCTCGCTCTATATATAACAATGTACCTGCCTTATAACTTCCAATTGCATTCATAATTTTCTAAAAGCAATAAACCCAATTAATCCCCTCCCCCCCCCCCCCCAAAAAAAAAATCATAAAAAATCTACCAATTCGATGTTCTTCGAAAGTTTAACCACCCCTTTATACGGTTTCCAGTACTCGCCCATACAAAAATGTTACAACACCCCCTATACTCTCTCTCCTTCACATAGAACTTCTAAAAACTTTCATCAATCAACTCCACAAAACCATTCTTCTTTTTTTTAGAGTCAATTTCGACCGGGTGGGGGGGGGGGGGGGGTGCTACTTTATTGTCTACTTCTAACTACGGTGTCTATATACTGTTTAGTTTGAACATATTTTACTGTATATATAATATACAAATGGTTCGAACACAAGTTCTTGCAACTTAATAGGACCCTTTTACAGTTCATATATATACACACACCGAAAATTCACCTTGGCTATGCTGCGTCTGATTCTACAATTAACACCCCAGTATTTTTTATTCTATTCTATAAAGTCTACTGGCACCGTCGCTATACATGCACACTGTTTTAGCTCTTACTAAATCACGATGTCTGGATCACTATTGTGTCACTCCGATTCCATTCGCTATTACAAGTATCTTACATGTACGTGTGTGTGTACTTCTATACACAAAGAATAGGAAAGTATTGGATTCAACCGTATAGACATACTGCTCACTATCTTTTGCGCTTACTCTTCCCTGGACCAAGGTTATGTAAAATATACATGTATTCGGATGGTACGTATACATACAATGACACTGGTACAAAACGAACTAACCGATTAGCGTTGTTTCCTTCGTAGTTTTTTTTTTTAATGTAAAATTAAAAATGGTGGTGAATCGAGGAACTGAGATTGCATTTATTAGTTTATTAGTCACGTAATGATGTATGCACATAAGTAATCCTGAAATGTAGCCCTCTCTCTCTCTCTCTCTCTCTCTCTCTCTCTCTCTCTCTCTCTCTCTCTCTCTCTCTCTCTCTCTCTCTCTCTCTGCACCATGCAGATAGAATATTGGCCACTCAAGAATTCTGTGTTAATCACAACTTTAAAGTTGGATTGACTAGAAGCTTTGATTTTCAAATATGATTTTCGAACCTACTAGAAGATCCTATAATTCGATCGTATAAATCTTGACAACAGATAAGGAGAGAAGATAAATTGATAAATTGCTGTTCAATAGTTTTCAGATGTGTACACGTGAAAAAAAAAATCTTCTTATATTATAATATAAGTTGCGGCTGTGGGTTCAAATTTAAGAAATGAATGTTAATATTTTAAAACTGAAAATCATTTAGGTCTTGAATTAAAAATTTTGGGATTGAGTAATTGTTGTAGACTTTTAAAAATTATTTGTTTAATAATGAACATGACAGAACATGGCTACGTTCCTGTCTGCCCCCCCCCCCCCCCCCCCCCACCACCCGAGACACTGTCTACGCAACAGGACACAATACTTGCCTGTCGTCTTTATATAATCCTGTAATTATTGTCAAGGATTAAGGAACGGGATTAAAATCAAAGAGTATATCTCACCTGGATTGTGTAGAGAAAATAAAACCGAAACTCTCCGCCGAGTAAAGACACACTGTGTCTCCGACACTCAGGGTGTCATCCATGGTCACAGCAATTAGGTATTATTCCATCCAATCATAATTCAACATGTGAAATTAAAAATTGACCACCGAGTTAAGATTTTTTTTCACGTGTAATCTTAATGAAGTTTTAGGAGAAGTGCATATTCCAGCGATACTAGCCTTAGTGTAACGTCGTCTTTAAATGCCTGACAAGTGCTCGCTATGCAAGACCCCTCTCTATTATGATCTATTGATTTTACGGGTCATCGATTTTTCGAGTTTTGGGCAACGAAATAGATATATAAGAGAAGAACAAAAAAATTCGACACGGATAAAAATTTAAAAGTCTACAAATCAATGTACAAATGTGTACACGTCGCCTGGGAGATTGGTATAGCACGTGATAAGAACAAATTTCCGTTCCCTCGTTTTTACCAATAAAATTGGTCACAAAAAACTCATACTTTCCTTTTTATTGTAGCCTTTTTACTACACGTATTAAGATGATTTTGTTAAAATAAAGGAGAAAAGAAAATACGTGATATAATTTTCAAAGAAATGGGAACTGCAATTTCTTACACAAATGGCTGTATGAAGAGAGATAACAGTACTAAAAGAGGTTTATTGTCGTGTATATGAGAACAGTCCATTCATTAGTATATATGGTTAATAATGTGACCTTTCAGTTTCTTTTTCTTACATGTATTCCGTGGACAATGAATGTTGCGTAACTTGAATTGCAGGAGGGGTGGGGGGGGGGGGTCAAGTTCGGATATGTATGTACGTATGTGATTCAATTATTATAGTGACCTGGGCACAATTGTATGTGTAAATATACACAATATGCTACTGACAGCAATTTCATTTAAAATAAAGTACACCCAGCCCATCGGACCATTAAGGATATATGAGACTTTCCTCAATTTTAGATTATTTTCCATAAAATATTATTCCTTACTTATTTGCATTTAAACCTGTTAATGCCCAAACATTCATGATACATTACCAAACCATTTTTGGAGTTCGAATATTTTGGATTTTCCTTATTATAGCATGCAGAGTGCAATTGAATGCGTATAAATAAAGCCATAATTTTAGTCCAGTTGCAGTGTATATAATAATATAATGATAAATGAAATGCAATGATTAATTAAAACATAATCAATCATACATGTTCGAGCATCTTAGTGAGTATGCATTGTATAAATATTTTGACACCTAACTTGAGTAATTTGATAAAAAAAAAATGAATACAATCTTTATCTGAATACAAAATCTGTTGACACCCAACAGTTGTAAAAAAAAATGCGTTTCTTAATGAATTATATTTTTTCACAATGAATAAATAATCTTGATTTGAAGAACAAAACTTATCTCTTGTAAAACTTCACAGAGAGAGAGAGAGAGAGAGGAGAGAGAGAGAGAGAGAGAGAGAGAGAGAGAGAGAGAGAGAGAGAGAGTCAATTAAAATGGGCACGGAAAACTCAATTTTTCTTTTTTTATTGTAGTCTTGTTACTTTGTGTATTAATAATTTTATTAGAATAGAGGGGAAAAGGAAATAAGAAATAATTTCCAAAGAAATAATAACTGCTCTCTCTAACATCTGGCTGTATAAAGAGAAAACAAAGTCTTGATGTAGTCTATTACTGTAGCATCTTGTATATGAGAACTGTCCATTTCTTAGTGGTTAACAATGCGGCCTTTCAGCTTGTTTTTCTTACATACTCACATTGATTTTAGATCTAATCTAAACATAGTCAAGTTTAGAAATCTTTTAATATAACATATTGACAACAACCGTTCTATTTGCGGGAAATAAACCGTAACTTGGTTGGGATGGGGGTTTATTCCCCGAACGGTTAAGCAACAGTCAGGGGCGCATAACACACCGTTGTCAATATGTTACATTAAAAGATTTCTAAACTTGACTATATAATTTTAGAAATCTTTGATTTTAAACTTTTAATGTAACAAATACATGTAGATTAAAGTCAATGTGAGTATCAGTATGTAAGAAAAACAAGCTGAAAGGCCGCATTGTTAACCACTAATAAATGGACAGTACTCATATACAAAATGTAATAGACTACTTCAAGTCCTATGTTTTCTCTCTATACAGCCATGTGTTAGAAAGAGCAGTTTCTATTTCTTTGGAAATATATTATATCTCACTTATTTCCCTTTCTCTATTCTAATAAAATGAAATCATCTTAATATATGTAGTAACAAGACTACAATGAAAAAAGAAAGTTTGAGTTTTTTGTGCCCATTTTTATTGATATTCTCTCTCTATCTCTCTTTCTCATCATACTGTCCTTTACAAAAATTTAGATTATCGGAAATCAAAATTTGTCATGTACAAATTTTGATTTCCGATAATCTAAATTTTTGTAAAGGACAATACCTTTTTGTCGGAGGGGGGGGGGGGGGGGGGTGGGGGGGTAGTGGGGATGGGGCTTTTATTATACACTTTAGCTTCTAGGTCATGCAAATTATAGCTATATATGTACAATCTAAACAAGTATTTCACCTAGAAAAATTTATTTCTATGAATTTACCAACGAACCTTAGATCTATGTACTCTACCTGCCCCTTAGAGGACACCATAATAGTCTATTTGCCTAATTGCCGATTAGCCTCTCGGGGAACAAACCTGGAAGGGGGGGGGGTGAGAGAAAGTTCTGATATGATTTGCATGACCAAGAGGCTAAAGTATATAAAAAAAAAAAGCCCCCCCCCCCCCCCCCCCCAATTGACAAGAAGGATGAGAGAGAGAGAGAGAGAGAGAGAGAGAGAGAGAGAGAGAGAGAGAGAGAGAGATTATATTAATATATGCATTTAATACTCAAACGCCGATAACAAAATAACAAAAGTTTACCAATATTAGTAGTAAATAAATTTGCGTTAATTACACAAAATCAAGCAAAGGACATACAAAGAAAGATAACTCTGAATCTACAACATTCTGTGTTGTGTCGTGTTTATTTCAATCTTTCACATTGCTAAAAGAGCCGATAAATCCAAGGAAATGCAGTTGTCTCGGGAACAGGAAGTCTTCACCAAAAAGTGCGCGATCCTTCATCCCTTGTCAACGAGATCATTGCGTTAGAGACGGGCAGTGATAATGGCAACACTATCTTCATAAATATGATTTTGTGAATTATTTGTGAATCATTCGTAGTTATTTGTTTCTATACTCTATATATAATAACCATGATCGAAAAGTTGAATTTTGTCTCTGCTAACGTAAGAGGTATACGTACAAAGAAAAAAAACGACTTAAATTCTATAACTGACTTAGCGATTCAAAAGTTGACCTTGCTCTTATACAAGAACGGACTCTGTAACTCTGTGTGGCCGGTGGCTGTTAGTCAGACTCTTCCCATAGCAGAGGAGTATCCATTTTATTTCGGAAAGGTTTCGAATTAGAAGTATTGGATTTACATAAACCTAATGATGGTCGTAAATTACTAACCAATGCATAGAATATCTTT
This sequence comes from Magallana nippona, assembly GCA_033439105.1. Classification (NCBI taxonomy): domain Eukaryota; kingdom Metazoa; phylum Mollusca; class Bivalvia; order Ostreida; family Ostreidae; genus Magallana; species Magallana nippona. The sequence continues at coordinate 10,352,035 of CM065920.1, forward strand.
TTTCAAAAGAATGAGATCTTTTATCAATAATTACTCAAATAATGCAACAAATATTGCAATATGTAGCGACTTCAATTTTAATTAAGTAACTCTCTGGATAAGAGTTCTAAGTTACCTACATGTAGCTAATGAAATTATAGCACAATTAAATTTTGTTGATATATGGAAGGATAAGCATAATGAAACAGACGGTTTACATGGCGCGATGCCACTGATACACATAAGAGCAGAATTGATTTCATTTTTCTAAGTAAGCATTTATATTCTATAGCTAAAAATATCCAAGTACGTAAAATCCCCGATTCACACTCAAACGGATCATAGAACTATACGATTTGATTTTAAGATGCAAGAAAACAAATGAGGAACGGGTTTTTGGAAACTTAATACATTTCTCTATAAAAAGAAACGGATTATAAAGATAAAAATTTTTTATGACATTATACAAAACATAAGCACTTCACATGATACTTTTATGCAAAAATGGGAAAACTTAAAACAGGAGGTTAAACGGTTTCCTTACTTTATTCAATAAAATGTCAAAAGAGTTACAAGGACCAGATCAAAAACACAGAAAAAAGAGAATCGTTAAGAAATTAATATGAATTAAAAAGAAAAACAAACTCTTGATAGCGAATTATAGGATTGAAATAAAAAGGAAAAGGCGCTCAAATTAGGTCTCGTGCAAAATGGATAAATGAAGTTGAGAAAAACCCTAGGTTTGGAAAAATGCACCAATTACAGAATACTATTTATGAACTAAAGTCTGTCACAAATTATTGTTTCCGTCATATTTTGACGATATTTGATAACAATACACATACCTGTGAAAGAGGTACGACTGAAATCGATGAAAAAGAAAACATCCGAGATATTTTCATTGACACATTATCATTTTTCACTCAGAAAAATTCTCAGGAACGAAAACAAAATTCTTACGGAAATTTATAATGGGAAATGTTCACATCTTTTATCATTCGGAAGTCAATCGGAACACCTCGCACTATTTTTCAACGTTGTCATCCGGGTACTTTTCATGTATGTCTCAATGCAAAATTCCCGTTGATTTCCTATTTTTGGTTATGTATTGAAACCTGAAGCGGTAGAGGGGATGTTTCAGAACAGAAAATCTGGACTCTTTTTTCATTTTAGTGGATGAACGTAGTTAGGGCACACAGGTATTTATGATTATCGAAATATTAAGCAAAAAGTGGTGGAAGCAGAAACTTGGGACAGAGTACATGTATAACAAATAATGACAATAAAACTCTTACTTCTGATGAAGATATATTAGGTGAAATGTGTACCTTTTATGAATTGCTATATGGTTAATTGTAAAAATATAAGAAGTTCTAAAAATGTGAAAAATACATTTGATCAATTTCCAAGCTTAGAGGAGTGTAGAGATACTGTCCTTTACAAAAATTTAGATTATCGGAAATCAAAATTTGTACATGACAATTTACAAATTTTGATTTCCGATAATCTAAATTTTTGTAAAGGACAATACCTTAATAAACATGAAATATAAATAATCACCAGGTTTAGACGGAATACCAGTCGAATTCTACCAATGCTTTTTGGATAAAATATCAACACCTTTTCATAACATGCTAAAAGAAACACTCAGTTTAGACGAAATGACATTTTCTCAACGACTTGCTGTGTTATCTTTAATTCTCAAGACAGAAGAACGGTCACCTCATAATACTCAAAGAATGATTCCTTATTCCTTATATTTATATAATTTTCAGCAGTTGTACGATTAAATATTATGACATTAATTATGCAAACCCGATTGTGTCCCCAACAAAACGTCTTTTGAATTTATTGGACTGTATAGTACAAAATCGATTCGTAGAGTTATCACAGACAGAGACACTGGAAAATGTAAATATTACAAAATAATTGTTTTTATCTTTGCTCGTCGTCTTCAAAAGGTTATTGATAACTATATAGGAAATGAACAAACAGCATATATTAAATGGAGATACCGGGTATATTGGAAGCAATGCCGGGCTTATACATAGTCTAGATATTTCCGAATATTGTAAAAATAATACTTCCACAATCAAAACGGCATATACTTCTATCTTAAGACTTTGAAAGGCCATCGACTAAGTTGAATAGAACTTTCTTCTTACATATATAACTTTTGAATTTTTTTTTATTTCGGACCATATTTTATAAAATGAATAAAAATTCTTTACAAAAATCCCATTTCCACTTTAAAAATAATGGATGGATTTCAAAAACATACAACGATGATTAGAGGAATAAGACAAGGATGCCCGATATCTGCTATTCTATATCTATTTTTTGCGGAAATTTTATCAAGCAAAATTAAAAATTATGATTTAATACATGGATTTACCTCAGAAAACTTTCACGAGTTTTGATCTGTCCAATGCCTTTACGATGAAACATTTTTAAATTAACAAATTTAAAAGATGCTTTAGATATCCAATTATCAGTCGTGTATAAATCAAATTGTCCTTCATACCGCAAATGTTGATGATTACCAAGCATGTCTAAAATGACATTACACAAGACGTTTATGAGCCATGTTTATTCAAAATGAAATTTCAACACAAGTTAGCTTTAATGGAACAAGAAAAACAAGTAAGATCCTCTTGTGATGGTAACAAGTCGGGAACTGTCAGCTTTACCGTTGAAATGTGCATTTGATCTGATCACACCAAATCCGGTATACTTGCTGCAGCTTCTGACTGTGGTAACCCCATCGAAAATTTCCTTGGCATTCAGGTGTTTTTTAGACATCCACCATCCCTTTTTCACCAAAGTTGCGCGATTGATAATACTTTTAGCCGTGTTTTGGTTCAATGTTGCTGTATGTTGTGAGTTGCTTGCCAATAACAAATTGAATCCGTCGTGTCGGAAGGCGATGCCGCCATTACACACCCACGCCTGGTGATTATTGTTACCTGCAATATCGTTGTACACGGCCACAAACCAGTTTCTCCAGTAAAATTTAGTGGTCAGTTTACTGTACACTGCTGCCGCTACGTCCTGATTTTTGGCGCCTTTGTTGAATGTTAGAATCCTCTTGGCGTCTTTTAAGGCGATGTCCCTGTATTTCCCCATCACCTCCCTGTCGGCTGCATTCATGGCTCGGCTCAGTTTTTCCATCTGACTGGTCCATTTCGTTTTTAGTCTATCCAAAGAAGACGGATGCTTGAGTTTGTAGTATGCCATTTCGATCTGACTGCCCATAAGAATTAGTTTTGTAAGGCCCAGCATGAACACTTGAATCTCCTTGCGGTCATATTCATTGGCGCGCATGGCCTCCAAAAGAAGATTACTTGAGAATGTGGACTCCCCCGATATGATGTGGTTGTACAGCATTTGGCCACTGTTCTCATACACGCATTCATACATGTTGGTAAATGTGTTCTGGAAACCGGTCACCTCATTTGTGTTGGTGGCGTTGTAGAACTTGTCCAGTTCTATTTTCATGGGGAGAATTTTCTTTTCGTACGTGAAGAATTGGATTCGAACAGTGTTCCAGTCGATTTTTCGTGCAATGTCATCCAGCCTTTGATCTACTTGGTCGAACCGGTTTTCGATTTTGGCCAACATGGTTCGCATGAACTGCAGCTCGGCCGAATCTTGACTCGCTCCCGTGAGGGCGAAGAGGATGCCAATCACTGGCCCCACCATTCCCAAGTACGGACCCACCTTCGTTGCCAGTTTACCCATAGTTCCTGCGAAGTTCTTGTCGGCGATGGCTTGCGCCAGTTCCGTTCCGGCCTGAAGTCCCTGGTCGGCAACATCATTTCCGGTCTGGGCAAGTATGACCGAAACCACTATCAGAGCCAGAAAAGTCGTCAGGATAAACTTCATCTATAAAAAATAAACACTGCTGTTAAATTTCTTTCTCGTATACCAAGTTACAAGCTAACCATGCACTCGAAAAAAAAATTGTATCGGGAAATTTACATCTAGGCTTCAGCATGAAAATTACTCTGATAGTTTGTCGAATTTCTTCTAAACCATACTACTACTACAGATTTGTATAAACCCGTGTAAAATTAAAAGAGATACCCTTGGAATGTTGAATATTAAACTTTATCAAACCGTAGCCTTACCTCTATTATACGTCGACTTTCCTTCCCGCAATCAGGCGAAATGCTCTTTAGCTTTGCTTGTAGTTCTTTTTATAACAAATTGGTTTTCGCGCCAATGCACGCTCTGCCCGAATTTATCGGGTCCAAGCTTATCTCTTTGGCATCAAACACTGCCAAACACGCCGGGGTCCCGCCTACACATGAATCTGAACCAATTACTGAGAGGAAAAGGCGGAGTTCTGAGGAACCAAGCAATTTATGGACCAACGAGATTTAGTAGAAATGCTGTGTATGCATTAAAGTTGACTATCATTCCACTATCTGTACATGTACTTTTACTGCGTACGAGCAATGTAAACATTTGGGGCTTACTTGAAGCATCTTTATAAGGATACATGGGACACTCCATTAACAATGGAATTTGAATTACGTTGTGCAGTTGGTTAAAAATATCGGGTAATGTTAGTAAATCATTTATTTAATCAGCACAGAAAGATTACTATTTCATTATTACACAACACTCATAAAGAAAAACCATTTGAATTCAATAAACAAATAAGTTTTTGGGGAAACTATTTTTCGTGCGGAAGGACTTTTAGACGAATAGACAGAAATCAAACAATTTTATGAAATTTTAATACACTTTTTTAATTATTATACTTTATTCATAACGCACATTTTTAACATTTGATAGGTTTGGAACATATTCTTTAGGTGCTGTGTAACATGTACAAAATAAAATCTTGAGAGTGTGATAGACTTTTAGTGTAAAATGATGCAAATATAAAGAAAAAGCAATTTTCTAAAATTTGACATCACTAACCCTCATGTTTTTTTGTTTTTTATGTCAAAATAGTACTGAAAACATATATAAGCAAACTGAATTAATTTTATAAAATTTTTGATATTCAAAATTTTTTTTATTTCAAATCAAATTGCAACTTTTAAATAAATTGTCAATTTTAAGTGCAAAAAGCTCACGAAAAAAATTTTGCATCTTCATACATATTTTTTTGGTAACCTATCTATTAACTTTGATCATGCGCATAATTGAAAACAATATTTAATGAAATAACTTAAAAACTGACGTTTAAATTTTGAATAAATGTTACAATTTGCATAACATTATAAAGTATTCAAAAAATAAAATTCGAAAATCAAACCCAAGCCCAATATGTTAGAGAGAGAGAGAGAGAGAGAGAGAGAGAGAGAGAGAGAGAGAGAGAGAGAACACTTGCGGTATATCAACTGTACGTGAAATGAGCTAATGTTATCAGATAAATACCTCGTCATTAAACAAGCTGAAGGCACAGCACCCCAGTTAAGGTGCATATATGTGGACTAAGATAACCGATAGATCTCTACGCGTGTGTACATGTTGCATGTATACGGATGTTTATTGTTTTAAAACGTATCAAATATACTCCGAATCTGATTGCTGATTCAAAATGAAGCTTTCCCCCAAAATCATCACCACGTCTTCTCATACACAGAACAGGGGGGCTTGTGACTGGTAAGTGTACACGTGACTTTGATCGTCTTATATTGGTACATTGTATGTCTGTTCGTTTGTTTTAAAATTTCTATTTATCAGTCTACAAAGCTTTATAAATTAATCTTTGTCAGGTTTTTCTGAATATCTGATCATATAATCACAACTCAACTGCACAAAAATTCTCTCTCTCTCTCTCTCTCTCTCTCTCTCTCTCTCTCTCTCTCTCTCTCTCTCTCTCTCTCTCTGAGCATGACGTGTTTGATTTGATTGGGCTGACTTGAAAATTTCCATGTATGTACTTGTCTCAATTTCAATGAAATTTACATGTAAATACTAAAAATGTTTCAGCACATTGTAGATGTCATGTATATGTATTTAATTACTGATAAACACAATTCAGCTAAGAATTGGTATATCATAAATACAATGATGTACAGCATTGTCAAGTCGACCTTATGAATATTTAAATGTAATTTATTATTATTGAAACCAATTAAACAAAACATTTTTAAAGAAATGACAGATAAGAATATAAACTACACCCCCCCCCCCCCACAAAAAAAAAGAAAACAACAAAAGAACCCCCAAAACAACCCACCAAAGATTTTGAATCGAGTGAAAATGAAAAACCGTCCACGAATACTTTCTCCCAAATTTAACGCAAATTCAACAAAGTGCGTAATTTTACAAAGTGCCTTGTAACACAGCCTTGTTACAACGCACTTTGAAAAATTAAGCACTTTGAAAAAAAAATTCAAAGTGCGTTAATTTTGGGGCTAAGTCAACGCACTTTGAAAAAAATATTTTTTTTTTCAAAGTGTGTTGATATCGTCGATATTAACGCACTTTGAAAAAAAAACTGCAATAAATATTTGTTTTAACTTTCTTTAGCTCAATGGGATACATTTAAAAAAAAAGAAAGAATCCAATGCATTCTCAGCTAACTTGATAAACAGTTTCTCGATTAGAATTTTTTGTCTTTTTAAAATTTATCATTTTTTTTCTAAACGTTTATGCAGAGGTTTCTTTCTTAAGGAGATTGATATAGTTTAAAAATGAATACGAAAATCCAGCCCTCTTAACATTGGGTAACTGATCAGTGATGATATCTTATGATATATGTATATTATAAATGAATTTGACACAGGGGCTGGTGCGGACTGGTGGGGTACGGATCACATCGTTACGTGGTGGTGGCGGATCTAGCTTCTTCACAGGTAACAGTGCCCAAATGGAGAAATCTATTGACTCAATGGACATTTATTTTGATAAGAATGAAGATGACTTCTAATCTTTGTTCAAGGTTACTCAAGTTCTTGGTATCCACAAAGAAAACGTCACTTGCGTGAGTATACTAGACCTATATTATTTTACAGACACCCAAGATACATATTTTCTCGAAACAAAAATATACCCCACCATATATCAACTAAAAGCGGGTTATATAATTTTCTTTACTAGAAAATAATTAACATTAGATGTCTATGATATTTTAAAGACTTTTTACTTTATACATTTTAAGAAAGCATACAGTAATATCTTTGCTCTTGGCAAGTTTTATGCTGTTCAAATCTACTCGAAAAGAAATAGTCTGAATTTACAAATAAGAAAATATTTAAATTGAATGAAATTTTAGAACAAAAGCTTTTAGTTTTTTTTTCGTTACTCAAAAATTAGTTAATGGCCGGAAATGACATAATAAAAATTCTCTAGGTTAAATTTGTTTTCCACTTAACCTCCTTAAAGCTACTTGGTCCAATCGTATATCATATACATGTATATGTTACTATGGTAACAGTTTAAATCGCATAGTAAGTAAATGTAATTTATTTCTTCCAAATTTTGGAGCCAAAAAGCATACAAAGGTACATTAGGGAACAAAATTAACATACACGTAACAAGAGAAAAGTCTAAATGGTAGTCGAAAATAAATACAGTATTGTATAATTTGACCTTTTCGCATTTGTGTATCTGTATTTAATTTTCCTCAAATTTTACAAGCCTATTGTAAAACTGGTTTTAATATATTAATCTGGGTGTTAACTGTTGCTTTAATATACCCAAGATATTTCGTAGTAGCTTGGAATAAGCGCCAAGGGATCGAACTGGGAATTGTAATAATTATTGTACCTAATTACTAGTAACATAGCACAATTCCAAGCAAGTACTTAATTGTGTGATGTCTCTTGTTCGTTTGAATTGTTTTTATACAAGAAGGCCCCGAAAGAAATATTGTAATAAATGAAATTCTAAAACGTAATTGTAAATGACTTCATTTCTGCAGACTTTCAATTGTCTTTGCCGAATACGACAACGTAGCTTTTTGTGACATTGACTTTCAATTGATTTTTGTTAGAATCCAAATAATTTGATGATATTGTGGTCAATATCCTTTGGACTTTTTGGACAAACGAGAAATTATTCGCAAATGTATCTTTCAAAGTATTACAGTAGTTTTCCGATCATAAAAGCAAAGTCTACATTTCAATGAAAGAAATTATGTACATAGATTGTTTAAAAGGCAAAGAGAGGACACCATTAGAGGGTAACGGGTGACCTTGCCCCTAGGTGTATACATGTATAAAGATGTGTGCCGATGTTGAGACATCTTCGCAATCCATGGCCAATATGTAAAACCGTCTCCCATCTGGCAACTATGACGTTGATCAATTTTGAAGCCTATAGCCCAATAACTTCATAAAAGATAAGTGACAGAAAATAGGCGTGTCTTATAGCATAACCGAAAAAATGTATTGGCTGCGCCGCGTAGTAATACATAGCATGTGCTACATGAAAAAATAGTGGTTTTAAAATGTTGTTTTTAAAGTGTGCAAATTGGAAAAAAATATAAATATAAGCAATAAGGAATCATTCTTTGAATATTATGAGGTGATAATTTCGGTCGGAGCGTGGTCAAATCTACCATAAAGCCCTTCGGCCTTTATTGGATTTGACCACGCCCCGACCGAAATTATCACCTCATAATACTCAAAGAATGATTCCTTATTCCTTAAATAATACTGATACGAAAGTACAATGATATCTTAATTTCTAAATACAAATGCCTGGTTTTAAATGACTGACTCTCTTTAGGTCAAATGGAAACCCGAGGACACACACCATGACGTTGTAGTAAATCCCTACACGTTGACATTAGCGGCAGGCGATACGTCCGGTGACGTCATCATATGGAACGTCACGAAAGGAGAACTCAAATCAACTTTTTCCGGAAATGGTCGGTCGGTGCGAGGTAATTCAAAAAATTTTAATTTGTGTCAAAAATAGCAAAAAATGAAAACAAAATAAGATCATTTCCCGAGACATTAAATTTTGTATACATGTATTTCATTGGTGCATTTTTTCAATCAGATATTACATGGAATACAAACCCAGAAACGAGCGAAGCATCGATACTCGTGTTGTACAATAAAAGTGATGTCATTATGTGGGATTTTCTGACTTCATCACAACTATGGAGAACCTCGTTTTCAGAACCTGTTTCAAACATATTCATCGATCCTTTCAACAGAAATAACGCCATTAGTAAGTTAAATATGTGTAACCGTAAGCGATACTGAGCATTGGTTTGCGACAATGAAGTTACAATGAAGAGAAACTGGAATAAGTTGTTACCCCCCCCCCCCCCCCCCCCCAACACACACAAATAATTTAGCTTGTGCACTACAACACCCCAAGGGCTTCTCAGAAGATTTGATCACATACCAACCAACTTCATATCCCAGTGAACTTTTTAACATTGCTGTTTATTACTTATATTTACGTTTGAAAAGGGAAAACCATTCAGAATCATTAATATAACCGTGCTTTTACGTTTAAAATAATGCAACCGTCAAGCGAAAAAGAGTGAGATAATCATTGTGAAGTCATGAAAAAGTTTACGCGGAATTGAACGTTTTCATTATTCTATAGGTTCATATAAGGATGCATATTTGCAAATGTAAATATTTAAGAAATAAACAGAAATTTAAAAAGTTCACCGGGATATGAAGTTGGTTGGTCACGTGATCAAATCCTGTGAAGCCCAAAGGGCTTCTCAGTAGTTTTGATCACGTACCAATCAACTTCATATCCCAGTGAACTTTTTAAATTGCTATTTATTACTTATATTTACGTTTGAAAAAGGAAAACGGTTCAGAATCATTAAAATAACCGGGTTTTTTTTACGTTTGATATAATGCAACCGTCAAGCGATAGGCGCGTGCGATAATCATTATGACGTCATGAAAAAGTTCACACAGAATTGAACGTTTTCGTTATTTTATAGGTTCATATAAGGATGCATATTTGCAAATGTAAATATATGTGTTTGATGATATAGTTATTGATTTACTAGTATCAATGCTGTCATGTGTTACCAATATAGTCATGTGCTACCGATAGTCTATTTTGGTCGCGTGAGTTTACCCAAAAATGACGTCATTTTTAATTACTTACGACACTGAACATACGGAATCTCCTTTCATTTTATACATCTATACCACACAAGTTATATGATGCCTGGAAAGGTTTAGATCACACAATTACTTAAAAAGATAATAAAATATGTTTTACTATTACTTTAATAATATTATTTAGAATATGATAATATCTAAATTAACATATTGTCTGGTAAAATATACCTCTGATGATGTATTTTCATGCTAAAATTTTAGCATGACTTTGTACCGTTTTTCTTAGTATCGAAGCCGAAGAGCGCTATACATGTAGATTAAGCTTCTTCTAAGATGAAAACGTAACTAATAATCATACAAATAATGGTATTGCATTACGTCATGATATGTAGTTATGGGGTAAATTAAATAATTGAACTATTTAGGTAGAAATAAACGTTTTAAAAACAATTGAAAATATTAATAATTATATTCATAAAGTTATGGTTTTTTTTTCAAGTATTATTGAAGAAGTTTGCTGATGAATCATACTATCGGAAACATAAGACGCTAATTTTTATTGGTCGAATGCGGCATTAAGTTTATTTACAATAGCTAGAACTGGATATGATGACGTTTTTTCTTTGATTTAGTATCGGGGGTTTTTGATGCTATGTCTGAGGTTAAAAATGATATAGTTTCAAAATTGTTGAGTATAGAGACAACCATTACAGGCAACGTTTAGTATTAGACTATTGGAAACCCATGACGCCAGGATACAGGTGCGGATCCAGGATTCAAGATCTTTTCTTGGGGGCGCTTTACAAACCCCGCCTCCAACAAAAACAATTCAACCAAAAAACCCCACAAAAACCAAAATAACTCAATTTTAAATTTACATACAGCTTTATTTTTTACATTTACCTTTATTTTTACCAACTAATCAATGGAGAATTGGGTACGTGATATCTTGGAGGGTGTTTCTGATGTTTAAGTCTGAAGTTTACTATGAAAATAATTCTGCAAATAACAGCATAAAATTAAAGATACATGTACATATTATGTATAATGAGCTTTTGATATTTTTTTCTGTTACAGTTCTGTGTGACGACAGCTCTATCCTGATGATTGATGACCTTCAGCCAAGAGGTTCACCGTCTCAGAAATACAGGCGAATCAATTTTTATGGTTCAACAGGACTTTGTAAGATTGCTCTCTCTCTCTATCAGTTTGTCTGTCTCTGTCTGTCTGTCCGTCCGTCTGTCTCTGTCTCTGTCTCTCTCTCTCTCTCTCTCTCTCTCTCTCTCTCTCTCTCTCTGTCTCTCTCTCTCTCTCTCTCTCTCTCTCTCTCTCTGTTTCTTTCCTTCTCTTATACTTTGTATGATTTGATAGCAAAAGAAACAATACAAGCTGGTGAGGAATCCGGAGGTTTAAGAAGAAACCCCTCTTCTTTGAACAAATTCCTAAATATGACGACATCTCTCATCACAGGAAGTGCCGATTCTAGGTCAAGGTAGGTTGAAATATCTTCACCTTTGTCGTCACTAATCTAATAATGATAATTTTTATTGCATGATTTTATAAATAATATTTAATTTGTTGTTTGTGTGATTTTTTCAAAGGGGTGGATGGGGGTCGAATGGATAAAAGAGACTTTCATGTCATGAAATAGAGTACTCGTATTTTTCTAGTTTCTATTTTGAATTTTTCCTCAGAATTGTTTATTTTCAACTAACAGCAGGAAAAGTGTCTCTGAGGATGACAAGACGTCACAGTGTCTACAGGTTGTCTATCATCCGGGCATTCGTCACGTGGTCTTCATGGTGTACCCTACTCAAGTAGACATCATAGACATTGAAGTCTGTATCGTTGTATCTACCATTCGGCTTGATTCCAAATCTTCCCTGTTTGTGCGAGTGAGTCAAAGATTTATTTTTTAAATATATTATTTACATTTCTAAACATAATAACTGATCATCTAGGAAAGCAAACATTTCATAAATTATTATTAATTGACTTGTTCCAATAAATTCATAAAATTTTACGACTTCACACCCAATGTGACGTTATGGTAGGTGTTACCATGTAAACAGAAGGATGTCCTATATTGTCTTCATGAGAATGGCTGCATCACTATACGTGTCCGACGTCAGGATAAGTCTCACTGTACTTACACAGAGAGCCAACGGACCCAGCCAAGCACACCTGTGTCCCCAGGTAACATAACCCAGCTAAACACACCTGTCCCCAGTAACATAACCCAGCAGAACACACATGTGTCGTCAGGTAACGAACCTACAAAAAAAACCCACCTACATGTATATTATCCGAAAACAAAACCCATCCGAACACACCTATATCGTCGAGAATATGGACCCGTAATAATGGCTTGAAAATACATAAATACAGGGAATTGTGCCGTACCCCAAATTCCTTGATTTTATTGTGTGTGAAGTTTTTTAAGATTTACGCGATTCTCTTTCCACAAAAAGTATATGCGGTGTAGTCTGTAAGAGAACTTGATTTAAGGTCTCACACAAGGCATTAATTTCACTATATGTTACTATATAGCTTAATAATAATAAAATAAAATAAATTATTCTTAAACCTCCGGATTTAAAATAAATAAAATAAATTAATTAATTAACTATACTCTCAGCATATTATTAATGAAAGGGAAATTATTCTTAAATGATTCGAGAGAAATTTGAGATTAAAAGAATAAAGCATTAGGCGTTAACAGAAAATTAACAGAAAACATACCTACTCCCAAATACACGTGGGTTTCACATGTTGACAAACAGAATCAACACCATCCAGGAAATTCATGCGCATCTAAAACAAAATGTTTTCTTTAATTCAGTAGGTCAATCCCACTAATGTAATAATTTTCCTAGTAAATGAGTCCAAAATCAATACTTTAGGACTAAAATGAGATGCCGAAAAAGGGGGAAAAAGAAATTGTCTTTATATATTTGGAACTACAAATGATTGGCTATTTCCTTGCGTAAGACCTTTAAAGCTCTTTTCATGGTTCTTACTGCGTGTATAATTTTTATATTTAATTCCACCCCTTGTTTTATTCTATTGATATTTAAAAATCTTTTAAAAATTATATAAATTATATTGTTTTTTATCTCTTAATAAGAATACGTAGAAGCTCCAACAGAAAGATCAGATATAGCATACGACTTGATATGGCAGTCGGACGCCGTGCGCCTTAGTAACCAGAGCACCGTCTATGGATTCTGTGTACATCCGGGCTCTGAAACGGGAGCGGCGCTCATCTTCAGCGACGGCAAGATCCTTCTCTTGGAACTTGTTAATACACGGGTACGAATATCTGAAGAGTAGCTCTCAGACCTCGCCCTACTGCTTTTCGAATTGACCAGTACCGATGTCCACCGTTCATTAATGATATAACTCAATTAAACGCAAAATAATCATTTTTTAAAGAAATGAAATGATACACAAAATAATGTTACTTACTAGTATCATCAAATAACCAAAATAGTCAGTGGTTTCACTATTCTAACTTCAGGACAAAAATTTTCTCAACGTATTGTTATAATTCTTCTTCTTATCCGGTTATTATCTCCCGACTTTAGACCAACGCTTGGATATTAGAAGATGTTCTTCCAGGACTAAGCATCAAAGGGCAAAAAAACTTGCTGATGGATGGAAACCGTTTTCTCCTGACGGGGATGATTAAAGGATTTCCTTCTTTCATTAGTACTATCAAATCCAACTTGCAGAAGCCTTTGACCACCATCAATGGCCCGGAGAGTAAACACAGGGAAGCCCTGCTAGCGCTGGGTATGGCGAAGTACAAACATCCATAAAAGAGGCCTGTTCAGAAAGTGGGCGCTTGCGAGCAATTGCCAAAAATTACATATCCCTATAACTCAACGTTTGCGAGCGCTCGCCCCGCCGAATAGGCCTCAGCTATTTAGGTTCATATGTACCGTATACATTGGTATAGACTTACTGAAACAATTCAAACGTGTGTTGATGCATCAGCAAGTTAAGTTTGTTTTTTATATTGTTTGTTTCATTATTGCAGTATTCAGTAATAAAAAAAAATCATTATTTCCACATGCCAGTATTATTTCCTTGTTATAATTGGTGGCTTTTACTATACAATGACAACACTGTTATAATTTGTTTTCTCTTTTCCCACTTGTCTTCTAGGATTGGACAGTGGGACAGTGTTAATACTCGACATTCAAACTGGACAAGTTGAAAGAGAACTCAGTGTTCATTCAAATACAGTAAAGTAAGTAGGACTAAAACGCACATCGTATTTTCAATTTTTAATAACCGAAAAGCAACTTTTGGGGGCTCATTATAGCAGTGTGTTGGTAGCCAAATACTAGAGTTACAGGTTTGCAATGGCGTCAAATTCAGCCAAAATTAGGGGCATACATTTAAGCAAACAAAGCGCCAATTTTTATACTCGCTAATTTGGTCAACAGTAAATACAAAATTATTACGGACATTTGATAAATGCATTTTTGAATTACTTGTTGTCTGTTATGAAATGAATATTACACATGATTAAAGAGTTCTTGAAAGCCTTCAGTTGGCCCTAGATCAACAATTGCCCTAATACAATCATATTCAAACTTACTGAATTTATTTTTAAAAACCAATATTAAAAACAACTTATTACTTTAAAAAATCGCATGAACTTTGTTGAATTATTGATTTGATTCCATATCAAAAATAGTACGATATGCCATTCACCAAATTCATTTTTGTCTTGAGGAAGAAACCTGCTATAAAATAGCATATTCCATTGAGTTCTGTTAGGAAATATCATTAATCCATCTTATTGTGCACCATTGATAGGGGGATCGAATGGCTTTATCAAGACACCCTGTTTTCTTGGACGTGTTCGAAAAGTGGAGGCTCCAGTTCAATGGGCCGGAACGAGGTTTTGCTAACCACCATTCAGTCGGGTAAATAGATGTTGATAATATATGCATATTGATATATTGGCTATGATGCTGACAATGATGCTGATGCTAACAAGTTCATGAGCGAATCCCCCCCCCCCCCCCCCCGGGAAAATTCAATTTATAGAATTCACATAGAAAAATGACCGAAAATAGACCTCAACAACCCCTCTTATTTGGTTAACAAAATTATCCCTCGGACCCCCCCCCCCCTTCTGGATTCAAGCATGACGATTATTTAATTTGTCTTCCGAGACAGCGGCGAAGCCTCTCGGTCCGAATATTTAATAAATATGTATTTATTATACCGAGAAAACTTTGCTTTCAGCGACGCAGATTTTGTTGTAAGTAAAAACAATTTCGAGTTATCGGACTTTGCATTTAACGTAGCGACTTTGATAACACCGATATCAAACGCGATGAAAATCAAATGCTGCCGGTGCCATGTGCAAATAGCACGGACGCTGTTTCTAGAATTAGGAAAAAAATACACTGAGGTATAATTAAATTATGTCAGGGTAAAGGCATTGACACTTATCACAGTAACAATGGTAACTTGGATAGGTTTTTGTCACCCATAATTTCAAATTGACTTCTGCGCTAAAGCAATTATAAAATTGTTGCATTATTTTTCTACATTCTGAGAATCATACAAATTTTACAGTGTACTTCATATTTCTTTTGTTCCAGGTGTAGTTGAGGTTTTCAGACACCGAAATAAAGTAGAAAGCCTAATCACGGATATCAAGGTATCTCCTCTCAGGTAAGCTGATTTTCAACTCTCATTAGAAAATACACCAACAGGCATCTGACAATGCATATTCTTTTAAAGAAAAAAAAATACCCCCACCACCTGATAATATCGCTTCCATCTTAAATTTTTCTGGGACAGTCATATCAACTTGATATTTTGGCCCAAGTTTCAAAAAACTTTTTTTTCTATGCAATCATCTTCGCTATACGGTGGGTTCATAAGATAGAATAACACACCTGGAAAAAGTCACTCAAATTAACAGTGAATTATTTTATTATGGAAGATATAATGATAAATAAACGGTACATATGTCAAATAAGCGAAAAATTTGCAGTTTGAAGATAAAAAAAATGAATATCTAAAAAATTAAATTCAGTAAGTAACAACAAAAGCCCTTGTAGGATTCGAACTCGGGATGTACGGATCACAAGCCCGACACTTTATTCACTCGGCTATGGAGTAATTTACATGTTGCCGTCGATAAAATCATTTTAATAAAACGAAATTTCGTTTCGATTAGAGGTCAGCCATTTTGTGATGATGAGTTATTCCACCTTAAACATCTTAGTTTACTATAGATTCAACAAAAACAGCACATTACTGTAACTGCAATATTAATAGAATTAGATTGCTCTTAATTTTACTTTGGATAGGCGACAAATGTTTGGTGGTATTTTTTTTTTTAGATTTAATAATCAATTTTATTTAGTTAAAATGTTCTTTATTATTTTAAAATGTATGCTTATTTCATTATAATTTGATAATAAGTTTGATTGGACAAAAACGTGAAATTTTCTTCGCAACTTTTCTTCCAAATATATACATGAATCTGTTCCTGTTTTTTTTTTTTTTTATTGATTAGCTTTTTTCGTTTTTCTATTTGACCACATTTATATCGCAAGAATTCAAAGATCGGTTATTATGTAAAAAAAAAAATTGACAGTCGAAAAAACGATTAACGCAGATAAAATATCACCATGTCATTTGATGGTTTTGCTAACCAAAACCTACACTATTTCAAGTTGTCAAAATTGAAGATATCAACTTCTTAAAACTAGTGTTGAACATTTAATTTATATGTATACAAATATGCATTTATAAATGGATTCAGAGGTCAAACACTGTTGCAGCAAAGCGAAATGATTGTACATTAACGACTGTCGGAGTTGTTGAATTTTGGTGTAATAGATCGGATTTTGACTCTGTGAGCTATCTCTATTCAGACAGTATGCTGTGATTAGCTTTAAAGCCCAAGGCCTGGAAGTCTGGTGTCTACAGACCAAGTCTCTGCTCAGAGAAATGCATGACAAGTTCCAGCACCCACGAGCTTTGGTAAATCTACTTGTTTTTAAATTACTTAAAGTATTGAATCAAATACTTTAATATAATGTCGGGGAAATTTTGCATATAACTATTAATATCAGTTTTGTTCCCGAGTACATGAAAAACACGAAAGAAATATTGTATATAAATGAGTGTAGACATTTTTTTTTTTTTTTATTATTTAGAGAATTTCAAATAATCATATTTAGATTTACAACACCCTTTTAAACTCCCTGAAAAAAAAAACCATGTAGTGACAAAAACCGCTTATTTATTAATTTTCTGTTAAATGGTTTTATCATGATATGTTATATATGGAATACACATTTTATTCAAAACTTAGACATGGGCACCTATGTTTACATGGAAGACTGTTGTCAAACAAAGAACTCCCAATGTTATCAACAAAGACTTCTCAGAAATGAGCCAAGCGGACATAAACAAGTATACGAGATATTTCTTCCAATTAGTACCATATTCTCTAATTAAGTTTTTTTTCACATAATTTTTGCAAACAAGCTGTTATATTTGACCCCATTCTCAGCCTCCTGCATGACCGTGAGAGCCGGCGGGTGGCCCGGGAACAGTGCGTGCTGGCGGACAGGGAAGGGGCGATCTGTCGCATCACGCTGGAGGAACGAGCCATTTCCGATCTCACCATTTTTCCTCACGAGGTATAAAACTATTAAATAATCACGCATCAATTCATTGGTGTATTCGGTAACAATAATTGACATTCTAAACGTATCCAGCATACCAAGCAAATGTTGACAAGTTACAAATATTTTCATTCTTTTTTTGAAGATTCTATAAAACTTACCCCTTCAAAATATGATTTAAAAAATTGTTTGCAACGGCTATCTGATTGTCTGAAAAATTATTTTATAATACAATTAAAGTATACCATTGAGGGAATCTTGCTGAATCTCTTAATTGTATGCTTTAACTGTTTTATTATACCAATACAGAAAAAAAACACAGGCTATGATTTATGAAATGAACATAGTTCATGATCAATTTAGATTTTATCGCTTTTATCATTTGATATTATTTATAGTTATAATATATACATGTATATATATATATATCTATATATAATTATTATAGAAGCAAGCTTGTGTTAAATTTTATTGTTTTTTTTTCTTCACACCGTTGGCCTAGATCACTTTGAGTCAAACTATTTCGCTGCGTAAACTTTTTGTGGGCTTTATATTCCTACTGTTTCAGGTAAACGGCCTGTCGTCAGTGACACATATCACCATGAAAGATGATGTAATGATACTTGGTGACGTCACGGGCGCATTGTATCTCATGAATACTACCAAGAAAACCATGAAAAGGTGCTTTATTTGATTGAATTGAAAATGACAGGTGGTAAATATGGGGTTTTGCACCTACACTCCATCTCTAATGTTTCTATAAAACGGGCAATAAATTGCCAAGGTAGAGAGTTTTTGGTATATATACACGTTTACAAAAATTAATTATAAAGAACGGAGTTGGGTAAAAAGTTTACTAGACTAGTATAAGAAGTGGAATAAAGCGAAAACATTGTATTTTACATGTACGGCCATTTGCTTGTGTTGATGTAACTTGGTATTTTACAGCGCGCCTAAGCCGTACTCTGGGATGCGGACCATTCTGTTTCATCCCACCAGCCCGGATCATCGGTTCGCCGTGCTGTACGATCAGGGTATGGATGTATGGCTGCTACCCCAGAATCAGGACCAGGTCAGAGGGCAAAGAATCACTCTGCACGTGCTTGTCGCATTTTATCTAAGCAATCCGTAATGAGAGCGCATAATCTTTTGAATGTTTTTCTTAAAAGATGAATACAAGAAATAATCATTTAGACTTTAAAAAAAACCCACAAAATTTACGTGTGTACTACCCACAATGCAATGGCTTTACACCTCCTAGCGACCAACCTATCTCACCTTCACAGTAAGCAAGCCAAAAACCGTCAAACCCACCGACCAACGCACAGCACAAGTAATGTATGTATTTGTGGTATATTTGATCAGTTATTAAAGTTACATACTAAAGAAAATGCAAAGAAACATTAAAGGGGCACGGTCATGATTTGCGTCAAGTTTTATTTTTCTATATTACATGTAATTGTTTACAATGTATTAGTAATGCATTTCTTATGATTAACCAAAATGTGAGAGTCAATGTTGGGTAATTAAGCAAGATACGGAGCTCTCAATTCTTTGTTTATGTAAACAAGGCTTGTGTCATGTTTTTGTTTACATTGGTTCAATATCTATACTACTATATTAAAAAAATAGACTCGAATTTTTGGCCTTTAATACCGATAAATCGGAAGAGCACTGTCTTTTGTATTATATATTTTAAACATCATTGGAACTTGAAGATTACCAATATGTTTTTATTTTTTTTCAATTAATCTTCGCTAATTACTAATCAACGAAAATTCCTCAAAAAATTCCGGAAATCTGGATTTTTTTTATTTTACAATCTTGCGCGTGCGCATTACATTTACGCTAAATCACGGAGGCTCATCGCGGTGTTCAATTCAGAGAAGACAAAAACAATGATAAATATTTGTTATTTTATAATTTCTTTCATAAGAAATCATAAATATATATGAACAGAATATATAGCAAATTTCCAATGATAATTTACACGTATTTGTATTATCGTTTCTGAGTGTATCTATGCGAATGTGATATTGTGGAAACATAAACTAAAGGCAAAGAAATATTTGATTCCATGCAAAAAATTCACATTATATATCTTAGGAGAGTGTAGATAAAATGTTCTATCGTTAAAATGATAAATGTCCTACAGACCCGGTTTAACGATAGAATGCGTTCCGTGTATTGTCTCTGCAGCAAAGAAAATACGGGAGATAACTCTAACTCAGTGCATTTAGTCTGAAAAATCCCGAGAGTTCCGAATGTCAGCATGGTGTGTAAATTTGAAGCGAGTAAAAAATTTGGTGAAAAAGTGTTGAATTCTTCCAATATATGGATTAAAGTTTTAGATGAAAGGTATTTACAGTCTCAAAAATGTTTGTTATTATTAATTTGACTATTATTTTCAATGCAACTTCATTAATTTTCTCGAAAATCGCTTCGGAGCGATTCTGCAATTTTCTGCAACATTACGGGTATATGGGAGGCATTCTAACTGTCCCGAGACACAATTAGATTATTCTAACTTAGGAGAGTGTAGTGAAATTTATAGCATTATTGTAGGCTTATAGCTTTGTTCAATTTTTCAAATAAAAAAAAACAGAACAAAATAAAAACAAAAATACCAGAATTATATTCACATTCATTGTTTATTTCAAAAGTACCTTACAATATGAATGTGTCGATGCATCTATTTCGTAAATGTCCGATATGCAATGTCAACCCGTGAACGCACGGGTCAAAGTCTAGTACTTGTAATTTAAATTCTTTTTTTATACTGATTTTTCTATCTGCTAATTTTTTGAACAAAAGTCATAATTAAACAGTTAGGAGCGTTTGTCACAGTCATGAAGGTCTAAACCTGGAATTTTCTTTTCATCATTCATTTTGTAAAAAAAAAAGCATGCCCTGAGCTTTGTTTACATAACATGGAATTGTGAGCTCTGTAGAACCATTTCAACAAGACCTTGTACTTTTTTTTTTAAACTATACTTTATTTATTTTACAACGATTGATAAACAAGTTCTACAACTTATATTAATATCTTTCGTTGGCACTGATGTTAGTGCGAGGGGGTCATTAATGTGGGAGGAAGCCGGAATGCCCGGAGAAAACCCACGTGTCCAAGCGGGCGACCACCATACCTTTTCACATACAGCCACTGCGATCACTGGGATCGAAATCGGGTCGCAGCGGTGAGAAGCGAGTGCATTGACCTTGGACTTTCCGTTCGGTAGGACGGAGCCATCTATTTCTTGCAACAAAACAAGTTAAAAATGACGCTGGTTTCAAGTAAAATATGCATAGATGGCGAAGTCTTATAATTAGCTCAAAAGCCAGACAAATCGTTGATATCAAAGAGCTATGGCTGAGTGGCCAACAATGAAACAGACAGGCCTACGTCACATTGCTGTTTGACACAACTACCCAAAGTCCAAGCTCTTGTTAAAATGGTTCTATCTTCAGGCACGTAGTATCAGGTGGGAAGGGACTGCCCCCCCCCCCCCCCCCCCCCCCCCACGTTTTGGCATAGGAAAGATTTTTCTTAAATTTACATATAAAAAAAGATGAATTGACATGGAGTTGCCCCCCTCCCACTTTTTTGGGAAAAAATGTAAAAAGTAAAAAAAAAAAAAGAATAAAATTGAATTGAGAGTAAGGAAATAAACAATGAAATTGAAGTTATAGGTACCCCCCCTCCCCCCCCCCCCCCCCCCCCCCCGGATTAGGATTTTGAGGATTTTTGGAGGTAGCCTACTCCCCCCCCCCCTTTTTTTTTCTTCTTTTTTTATTTTAGCTTGTCAAGGCTTTTTTGTTGAGTCCCCCCACTTTCAAAAACGATGCTACGTACCTGATCTTGCTTATAACTCGATGACTGACCTCAAATTTCGGATGACTATTAGAAATGCCTTACTGAAGCATTGTAAACATTAAATACGGAAAAATAAATTTTGTCCAAAATCGTGACCATGGCCCTTTAAACATGAATTTATAATAACTCTTTTTATTTTTTTTTTCATTTACAACCGTTTCCGATGATTTGGTGAATATTTTGCTTTTTTTCTCAGTTAAAGCTTTTGAGATCATTTAAGCACAATAAATCTACACCCAAAGTACAGAACATGGAATGGGCGGATCTTAACCATATCAGCATGGTGATGGATGACGGAAGTATTCACATAGTGGATATAACGTCATCAAAAATCACGTGTCCATGGATTCAGCGGAATTCGATGAGTGAGCATTTGAATAATGTTTTTAATAAGAGAATTATTAAAACTGGATATGTTACCAGTCACACCAGGGTAAAAAAAATTATCATACAAAATTGCTTTTAAAAATAGAAAATATCTGGTTTAAACATATTCGGATATTTAAAAAAAAAAATTTGTACATTTTAGACAAAACAATATTTCAACGTTAACTCAGGGTGGGTTGTTTTTGTTTTTGTTTTCTAGGGGGTGTCTGAATATCTTTGTAGCAAGATTTACATGTACATATATCTCTCAGTCTATTTATAGAATTAGCCCATAGATTATCATTTGTTATGTGGCAATAAATAATAAACGCAGGTTCTATTTTTGAATAAACTGATCATTTATCTCTCTTTTTCTTTTCTTTATACCCCATACTAGTAATTAAACTGATGATATTTCATACTCAATGAAATAAGCTAAAATCATATCCACATGAATTTCTTTAAAAACATATACAGTTTTAGTCTCGGATTAAAATGTTCTACATTCGAAGTGAGTTTTAGCGGGGAAAAAAAAGGGGGGGGGGGGGGGCTTATTTCTTTGTTATAAGATTTATCTCTCTTTTTCTTCCCATGATACCCCTGAAACCTTGGTTTAATTCATTCAAGTAGAAAGACATCAAGAGTTTTCTTCAATTTAATATGATCCTATGATATTTCTGTAACCAAAACTTATGATTGGGTTGTTAAACAGCTACGGAATTCTGCCCCCATACTCTACCTGCACAAGCCTCCACAATATTGAAGTATCTGCTACAAAACGCCAGCTCTCCCGACATAGCCTATAGACTGAGCAGTGATATAGAATACCTACGTTCCTGCATCGACGACCAGTTACAACTTATCGACAGGTAACCAGAATTGTTTTCCTGTTTTTCTCTGCTTTTTTGTTTTCATGTTAGATTCTAATCTTTAAAATAAAATTTCTGCATTTTTATTTTCAATCCAAAAAGGGACACATTGAACCGTTTGACACATACCAACTCTAGTACTGGACAACGTTGTTTGCTAACAGCACGGTAAGCGATATGTCTAATATATCACAAATCATTTCAACATTGTTCTTTTTTTAATTCCGAGTCATTTTAATTGAAAAGATTTTTTTGCATGTCCGATACGAAAAAAAACAAACTATATTG
The DNA here is from genome assembly GCA_033439105.1 of Magallana nippona. Classification (NCBI taxonomy): domain Eukaryota; kingdom Metazoa; phylum Mollusca; class Bivalvia; order Ostreida; family Ostreidae; genus Magallana; species Magallana nippona. Next base: position 10,375,100 of record CM065920.1, read on the forward strand.
AAATCACATATTATTATTAATAATATTTTTAATTGATGCATAAATTGCCTGGCTCTGTTGTAGGTTGTTTGGTGATGAGTTCGATGTGAACTTTTGGACCGCGGCTCTTTATTTCCTATCTCGTGCGACAGATCAGCGTGACAATGTTGTACGTGTATTTTGTCTTTAATTATATGATGAATGATAAAGTTGGAATTTCTAAGTATTGTAGCTAGTCAGGAGTAAGCATTGCTAATGAATGCGGCGCCAGTGATCTAACAAAATAGAATTAGTCATAAGAAAATATGAATGACTTCGGTTATGAAATTTATCATTGGAGATGGCTTGTTTATTTGATACATCTAAATTAAAAATCTCCGACAGACCCCCGTTAGTTTTATCTTTAATTTTAAGACTCAGTATTCTGACATGATAATTCATTGTCACAATGTGTATATATTTTCTAATTAGAGATTCGCAGAAAAGAAAAATAAAGAAACAAATTGATGTATAATATATTTATCATATGAAAGGTGTATTTTATCAATGCAAATCTGTTTGTGACCAATAATATCAGTTATTCAAAAACTATAAACACGGGATGGTGGGTACATGTTTATATTTTCATCGCTAAATCTACATGTAATTTGTAGGAAAGAATATTCTCTTAATGAATTCACCACTGATGTATGATTTTTATGCATTGTAGAAAGACCAACTTCTTCTGTCTATGGATGATAGCCAATCATTGACATCCAGCGGAAGCACAGTAGAAACCGGTACTGACGCTGTTCATAGTTCTGACAGAATACTACTCGACTGCCTCCAAACACAGTCTTGTTTTTTGGTAATGATAATTACATTTCTAGTTTGAAATGCCTTTACAAGTGCGGATCCAGGATTTTTTTCTGGAGATGGGGGGGGGGGGGGGGGGAGGGGGTCCACCCTTATCTTAATTCCCATATTCCCATTCCCATTCCCCTACCATCCAACTTATTTAGCTATTGATTGCTCGTTGGTATTTGAATCCGATTTATTTCCCTTACCTTACCGTATCTGTCTCTGGAAACCAGTACCCAGTCTTACATGTGCAAACCCATAATGACCGTGCCTCGAATATTTTAGGTTTATAAATATTCAGTATACTGTATTTAATTTATGACAGCGAAGTCAGTCTTGCTTTTCAAACTTGAGACTGGCCGCGGGTTTCCAGAGTATTACTGCAATATTTATAAACATCTAAGTTATTCTATGTAGTGTACAAGGTAAGTACTATAGACCTTTATTTAATGCATATAAAACACCGGTAAAGTAAATTCTGCTTATTTTGGTAGATATTTCATCACCTGATACTATTTGTAGTTTAAAAATGTCTGATTTAAAGAAAAGATTGACTTCTATTTAATCATTTATATAATTAAAGTATATATCGATAGATGGGACTTTGTTTCTATTTTTGTCTTGCAAATCTTAATTTCAACGATAACATATTGTAATAAGATCTCTCTAAAACATAAATTTGCAATAAATATGTTGACAAAAGCACACAAAAATACGACCCGCATAACATTTGTTTCAGAAATTCAGAAATAAACTGAGAAAGAGACACAGTTACCCGCGCTATGATTGGCGAAACGTAACACGCGATTTATGCTCGTTTGATGAATTAGAGATATCGAAAAAGTTTCCAAAATCAAATTGAAAAAAATGATATGACCTATTCAGATTGGTGTTATCAATTATTCGGAAATTTGATATCATATTGAGTATTTATTTGAATAGGTGATATCAAATAATAATGACATTCACTGCCACTCTTTTTTTACGACATGGTATACGACCGCTGAATTTGATAAATATTTTCTAGACTTGTTGACCTAAAGAGCAATATCAACAGTATTCATAATGATACTGAAAACTTCTCATGTCCAGGTGATATGACGTATTCTAATTGCTGATATCATTAATTCTAATTGAGAAGATGACATCACCTACTAGTATTCAAATAGCGAATATAACCTATTCGAATAAATTATATCACCAAATTCAAACTGAAAGAGTTATATCACATATTACTCAAATAATTAAGTGATATCACTAATTTGAAATGGTGATCAACAAATTAGAAGATAAAAAGTTGATTCCATATTTGAATATCCAAGTCTTCGTAGATAAATTCATGCAAAATTCAACAAGCATTTAGACAGTCTTTTTATGTACTTTAAAGAGACAACAGCTACACAGAGTGGAGCAACACAGCAAAAAGAGAACATCCCCAGAGCACAGGCAGAAGTGTATAGAACACTTCACCATGATGGGAAGAGAAGAAGAGGCGACTAAAATTCTACTGGAAACGGACTTCCAATCCGGACACTATCGTGAAGATTATCTGCAGTTAGTGAACTCACTAATAGAGAGTTTTCTTCTTTGTATTCGTCTTAAAACCGATGCTTTCAATTCATATGATTACAAAATGCTCCAGCCAAACTTAAAAGATCTAGGAGAAGAATTCTGAATTGATTTATGTATTTTTATTAAACACTAACATTCTAGGGATTTTTCTTACACTGGAGACATAAGGCATACATGTACTTATAAGGGTATCTCTTTTGAGAATTGTTTAAAAATTAATCCTTATTTTGACGAATTACAACCAATTTTGTGCTACCACAAGTCAATGACTGGTGTTATTGAATCATCCCGCTATCATTTCAGAGCATGTTTGATGTCATGTGACAGGACCAACACAACAGCACAAAGCACTCTAAAACTTGTAGCCACCCATCTCATCATCTCGGGGAAACTGCAAGGTGATGGTCCCCACATAGTCCCGATTCAAAGATATTTGTGCAACAATATGCGCTTACTTGTTGTATAAAGAGGCAGATTACGGTCAAATGATACATTACATGTGTTTTGCAGAGGGGGTAGAGATCATGTGTCTCCTGGGTAAGGTACTGGATGCGTGTAAATATCTGCAGACTTACGACCAGTGGCAACAGGCGGCATGGCTGGCGAAGGTGAGGCTTAGATACGTATCTTTGTCGCAATCAACGTAAGAAGGGGGCGGAGGGAGCGAAGCGACCGAGCCCCGACTTAATCGCGTAAAATCTAACTTACTTAGAACATAACCGACTTTTTCATTGGCTGATCAAAAATTCTGCGCCAATCGAATATCATTTCTCTTTCGTTTACGGCCTTCTGTCAATCGAAATATGACGTCGCTGTGAACTTAGAGAAATTCTTAACGATGAAATACATTACATAGAATATTTAGAGACTGCTGATTGGATGAAAAAGTGGGTTATGTTCTAATGTTGAATATCCCATAAAAATAAACGTTTATAAAAGTTGAAATTTTAAAAATGGTTAAACATGTAGTTACATTCATCTGCCAAATGCACGTGGTAAAATACACAAATGTAATGTAAAGGACTAATTTAATTAATATTTTTCATATCTTTCAACTAAGATTTAAAATTGTATCCCTAACTGATAAAATTATTTTGTTATCGGATTAAATTACAGATTTTAACACTTTATAATTTTTAAAAACAATTTTCAGTTGATGTTAAACGACAAGGAATGTGAAGAAATATATTTGAAGTGGATAGAGCACTTGATATCTGGCAAACAGATGGTAATCACATAATATTACGATAGAGTTCTGGTATATCAAGCTTTCAACCATAACTTTCCCTGCAATGAGACAATTATAAACCTGAAAGTTATTCCTATTTTTTGTCTCAGCTGCAAGCGATATTCATCATGATGTCATTAGGAAAGTTTGATGACGTTTTGAAAACGCTCCACTACATTGGTTACCTGGAGACTGGGGTTTCTTTTCTCAAAGCCTGTCAAGAACATGGATTCCAGTTGCCCAAAGGTTCTCTGTCCTGACGATACTCCATCAGAATTGAAATACAAAAAACTTTAATGAAAAAATCTTAACATTAACCCTGGATTTTTGCGGTTGGATGATTAAGTTATTCTTTTTTTATTGAATTAAGAAGTTAAATTCAGATAGAAAACTATTTTTTTTTCAACTGCTTTAGTGCATTTATATACAAAAGAAAAAATCACCCTAGAGTATGCTTAATGTTCTATGATACATGTATCTTTGCATTTTTTAATTTTGATCATGGTTTGACATTTAACACAAATAAAAAAGTATATAATTTTAGATGAATCTGAGACAATTCTGGAGAAATACGGCTCACATATAGAACGATTAGGATTGGTCATACCAGACTAATTTTCCTTATATAGGTATGTATACGCTGAACAATGAATTCAAATTTATACGCATTTTAACTAAACAAAACTCATAAAAAATTGAAATTATTTTTAACAGTTATCAAATCTCTTTTCAGAGGAAGCATAGACTATTTAGGAGAGTCATCTTCTACACAATTTAGCTGTCTCTATAAGTACATGCAGCCAGTTGATAAATATGTGCACACAATCAACAGTACCAATACACAAATTAATTTTTGACTTGCAAACGGTGTGAACCATACGCATTATACTTGCAGACCTTACGTCTACCTATTTTGAATTGTCAACATGCTTTACAGTTTTATCCCAAAGTGTGTCAATTAAGTTCACCACAGAATGTTGTAGAATTGACATGGTATTTGAAAAAATATAATATAAAATCATATATTTATTAACCAGTATTCGACTTTCGCTCTACTATAGCCCCCGTATATTCGAACAAAATTGACAACCCCGGTGTATATACATACATGTACATGTACATGTATAATAAACTTTGGACAATTCTGATTAACTGGTTTGTTTATTAAAGATTATGCTATATCTCAAGTTTCCTTTTGATCACCTTTTGATATTAAAAATAGATCTATCATATTTAAGAATTATTGAAATCGATAGAATGAAAATATGATTTAAAGATTTTGTCCCTCTTATGAAAACAAATATGTTTCAATGATTCAGTTATTTAAAATGGAAAAATGTTTACATTTTTGATTCCGATCTTCTCTGAAAACTATGCACAACTTTTTAATATTCTTGTACTTAGGAGTTAATGTTATTTGGAGTTTAAGATCATCATTTAGCCTCAATTGTCTTCTAACCTTACAAAAAAGAGTTTTTTTTCATTTATGTGAATGAATATAGTTACGTAATACTTAATTACATATACTTAACATCTTTGGTGGCTGATGCAGGTTAATAAATGTTATTTTTATCTATAATTTGTCGCTACCTTCATTGTCTGTATGAGCCACTCAAAGAGAGCAATTTAGACTCTCTCTCTCTCTCTCTCTCTGAATTATGAAAACTGGGGTATCGTATAAACAGTACATGGGATAATTAAAATCCTTTATTTTTTATCAAAAACGGATTATTACAAAATGTATTGTGTTTTCCTCATTATCATACTACGTACAATAGAGAAGATAATACGCAGCAGCAAACCTTTATTTACTTAATAGTAAAGGTATTTAAAAAATGACAGTTTACTGTATAAGGTTTAAAAAATGTACATTTTTAAAATATTTTTTAATATTCAAATATTTTTTAATATTCAAAAGTCAATACAGACCTATGCATATTTCTAGCCTTAAACTGTGTTTATGTACAAAAAGATGCCCGAATTCTTAGTCAACGATTTACTTTCAAGTAAAAATTGCGGAAAAACGGGCCCGCAATAGACATTCTCCCAGAAAAATGGACCTGGGAAACTAACCCATACACAATTTTCCCTTAGGAAAAACTATAATAGTATAAAATTTCCCTCTAAATGACAGGACGCTTCCCTTTTCCCACCTCAAATTCTTTACATATATCCGTGTTAAGTTATAATATTAGAATTCTTTTACTTTATATGCGCCTTGGAATTCTGTTTTATATTTTTCTTTACTATTTTGTGCAAGATCTTGCATATCAAATTTATTTTTATTAAAAATTTCAGTTTTCCTAGAAACACTTTTTTCAAATGTATATAATGGCACATACCTTATAAAAAAAAATTCAAAATATATCACACATAATGTGTGTGCCCATTATATACATTTGAAAAAAAAAACCGTTTCTCAGACATCGGAAATTCTTATTTTGAATTTCGATTTAGTTGTTTCTAGTGTCTCATTGTGATCTCTAGTTCTACTTGGGTTTTAAACATTTTTATTTCATGTGAATTTCTTAATGATCCCCTGGCCCTAGTACAGGCCATTGAGAGATACCTGGTAATCAGAGGCTATGCTATGGAAGGACAAAGCCTGATGGTGATGACGATATCAGCGATGATGGGAATTCTGATGACTGATACTATCAAAAAATTTAAAATTTTCAAGCGATTATGATATTTGAATATGATTTACTTTCATCCATGTGTGAATATGTCCAAAAAACCATTTAAGAGGGCTAGTTGATTGTAGCCATTTTTAGGCTTCATTAATCTCCTGAAGAAGAATAGCTCTATATAAAGATAAATAGGAAAATATTCAAATATTAAAGCTTAAATATTTAGAGTTTTTCTTTACTTAATAATAGTATATAGCTAAAAATTTGAAAATTTAACGTAGATATCTATCTTATGGGTAATTTGTTGACCGCCCAGTCTCCTGAAAGGCTCTTGCTTTGCAACACAGCATGCATACTGACCAGAAGTCTAAAAGAAACGTGTTTTAATACTTGATACTCGGTTCTGTCAGTTCTGTTTAGATTTTAATTTTTTTTTTATAATATTCTGAATTCGCAGGGCCTTAAAACACCCCTGAATTAAGGACACAGCCGCCATTGCCTCTAAAATCTACCCGATACTGAAACATTATTATTTGATTGATATTATAAAACTTAACATAGAGATAGTAGCGGTTTGTTTAATGGCCAAGAGACATACAAAGCTAACACATGCACATAAAACACACGTAAGACCTAGGCCCTTTTTTAAGCGGACAGTATAATTTTAGTTGCGTCCATCGACCGTTAATTAATAAACCAATATACATGGCACCCTCGTCTATTTCGCTCCACGTCCGTATAGAACCGAACCGTTTTCTCCAGCTATTCATGAAATCTGTCAATAAGTTAGCCAAACATCGCATTCATTAATAGACTTGCTGCCGATTATACACAGATTTTTTTGAATGGAATATTGGGTCCCTTTTGTGACAGCGCCATCGATGCAATCAACATCCTCCCTTTGAATGAAAAATTTGGGTTCCTGACTATACTTTTTCTCCTCTTTTCTCAATATGTTCATTTGTTTGTTCCCTTGTCACAACATACTTCAGAAACGACATAGAAAAATACCATAAACAGGACGGACATATAGCTGAAGAACTTGCTGATATTCTAATGGACGCCCTCCTCTCCTCTAAAATCACGTGATTGTAACTTACAACTTCCGACACCGATATATCTGAATGCATTCTCTGGTAGCGTCAGGCTAAAAGCTTTTACTTGCGCGGTGAAATAGTTTGTGGTGACAAAATTGCAACAATTAGTTCATAAGGAGTAAATGCCTTTAGTCATGATTTGAGCATAGGAGATAGATCTGTGAATATTTATCCGAGTTTGGTGAGTACTGTTTTCCATTTTTTCAGTTTTCTCAATCGGTTAATGAATTACTTAGTAAGTTTAACATGTGTTGTTTTATACGATAGATAACATAAAATCACTTAATATATAAAAAAAAAAAACACATGTCCCCTTAAAAATAAGAATGAAAATAAAAAAAGAGAAAAAACGGTGTCTATATTACGAAAAATAAACTGGTTTTACATGATATTTCAAGATTGAAATGATTTCTAATTTTTTTTTGTCGACATACCCAAAACGGAAAATATTCCAATAAAACATGATAAAACATATTGAATCATTCAGCTAAAATCTCCTTTGGGACACCAGTGCTCTTTTATATCTCCTTAATTTTGAGAATTTTTAAAAACTGTCAGATCAATACTGGTCGAATTAATAGGGAACAATTAGGGACTTCCGAACTACGTCGTAAAATTAGAAATTGCTGTAAACAGAAATTCGTGATTTGATATTGAGATCGGTGTCAATTCTAACAGACTGTCACCGACTATCGCGTTATAAAGCCCTTCAGTGTGCTTTATAGGGTAGCAATAAAGCAGAATTGATGTCAAGGAGATTCGTTTACGTGTACTACTTCCCAGCCCCTCCCCCCCAATTAACACTCCAACACCCACCCCCACCATACACACACACACACACTACCCTTTTCCTCACAATGACTGTATATTTGGAAATGTTTGATATTGTATATTAGAGTATATATTATAGTTATGGTTATTAAAGAAATGATATTACAGCTATGCGAAAATTTTACCGTATTGGAATTTTTTTCAGTTCGGCAAGAAATTCATTTTAGAGAAATACACGAACTAGTATCTCTGTGACAGAAAGATATACATGTACACTGGTATATACCAGCTTTGTTGTAAACACCGTTTTGGGAGAGTTCTATTCAAAATAATTAGAATGAATATACGTGCATTTGTTTTAATTCTGGCATCATCGTCCTCTATAGAACATGTTGAATCAATGTCAGTGACTAAATGTCACATGAAGTATACTATCACTTTAAATATATCGAATATTTCCCGCTTTTATTGTTTAGTTCGGAAATGGTCTCCTTCTATAGATCTCTAATGTTGACGAAAGAATTAATGTATGTATTTGAAAGCCCCCAAAACATCCTTTTGTTAAAAACTTGGCAAGTTCCAAGCCGAGTAAGTTCTGAGACAAATTATTGGTGCACGCAATGCGTGGGAGGGGGAGGGGATGGTCGAGGTGTCCACTTGGATGGATACAGGAGGGTTCTTGTCGTGTGTTGCGTGGGCAGGGGACATTATAATTAATATTTATATAACTGCATACTGTTTGACAAATCGAACACGCACTAGGAGGCTGTGTTCTGTTGATCCCTGTAGGAGGCTGTTGTACTTGGTGTCTTCATCCGAAACGTGGGTATGTAATGGTTGAAATAGAGTGATAGAGTGAAAAGATCTACAAAAATATTCTGTTTTTATAATTTATGTGTTTTATATATACTGCTGAAGAAAATCACAGGTGAAACAATAGATGTGAGAGCTTTTAGAGTAAACATTTGTTTTTGGCTGTTAAACGTTGTTATCCAGATTTCTTGCTTACAAAGTCTTCATACATTGTTTTAGGAAATGAATATATTGTGGATGAATTATATCACTGTACACTTCCCATAGCATTGTATTCTCCACGGTCTAAAGTCTGGATTTCTGTTTATACATATCTTAATTTTATTTTCATTAAAATAAAACCAAAATTTTTTTTATGAAATGTCGATATCATTCTCTTATTCACCTTCTAGGAAAGATAAAAAATGGGAAAAAATGGATTAGTGAAATGAAAAAAAAAAGCGTATTAGTTTTACACAAAAAAGAGGTTCGGTGTTAATTACAGCTAAGTACTCTGATTATCAGCGGGAAATCTATCAGACTGAACAAGGAAAGTGCAGCTAGTTAATTTGACAATCGTTACGTGTTAACAATGACCTGCTCATTGCGCCGAGCACTTGCCTGTCTGACTTATGGTGAACTTCTACCGTCAGACAATCAAATATAGTGCATGAAAGGACAACCTTAAAAATTTGAAGGAAAAAACCATAAGGCCTGAAATGTGTACAATCAAAGTTATTTTTAAAGATAAGCTTAACAATGGAATCGTTATTTTTTGATAAAGGATACTTTGATGAGAGGTCACGGACTTCCGATTCTTGTAAAATCGGATTTGGCCATAGATAGGCTCACCCAACTATTTGTTTGCGTCATAATCAATGTGGATGTCTAGAAATGTGGGTCGGGCATTGATAAAAATAATAATAAAAAAATAACAATAATTGTGAGCCTTATTTACACCGCATTAGAACTAAAGCGATTGTTCAGACTCTCAGAATAGGATCGATCTAAACCATCGCCTATTCGATGTCAAAATCGTAAACTGTCTGCACCCCTTAAGGAAATTAATTATTGAGCATTACGTCCACCAACTTATTCTCTAAATAAATAGACAGGCCACAGACTCATGTTTTGATGTCCAATTAAATATTCTCTTGTAAGCTCCGATTTGTTAATGCTGTCATAAACAAAAGACGTTGCTTCGTTCCAAAGTCTTCTGTTTGGATGACTATTACTGTATCTGAACAACAGTCTGATTCGAATAATTTGCGGAACTTTTGTATTTTAAAAGTGAGATTCACAAGTTTTAAAATCATGGAATATTCAAATGATTCAATCAATTATTTAATATTTACTTATATGCTTGTTAATTTTCTCTTGCCATTTGCTCTTACCGAATACGTCCCATATCATACCATGCCATGCCATGTCATACCATCTCTCTCTCTCTCTCTCTCTCTCTCTCTCTCTCTCTCTCTCTCTCTCTCACATTAATCATGTAATGGTCCTGATCCCCGCTGCCCCCTGTGAAGTGGTGAGCTCTGAATCAATGGCCCTATTCCAATACCCTGGACTTTAGTGACACTGAGGAGATTCCAAGAGAGATAAAACGTAGCGTAGCCAAAGAAAAATTGAACTTCTATGAATATAAATGTCCTTCTATGGCAGAAATACGAAATCCAATGCATGACAAATACGCGTGTAGCGGACACTCCAATAGCGAACAAACATACGAGGATTTTTTTCTCGCTCTTTCGGGACAGCTCTCTCAGAGACAGAAGGTTTCCCTGCTAAATGTTAATTATGTCTTGTCTTAATGTAATCTTGTCCAATTTACGACCGAGGTTCGGGCTTTTAGCGCTCTAGAACTTGTTTATACATGACCATTACGGCACAGAACAATGGCTATAGTCTGCAGCTTATGACGACAGAAAGCGACAAGTATGAATGAATTATAATACATCTTTAATTTTTCAAAAAATTACACAATATTTCACGTTAGTGTAAAACATTTCCCAACCTATTTGATATTAATTAAACTTGTAAATTCGCTTCTCTGAGTTACGATTGTATAACGTAATGTAGAGGACAGAATTTACATGTACAGGTCTAATTTCTATTAAATTGAACCATGCCACCGATTATTAAACCCCTCTCCCGCCCACCCACGAATATGAGGAAATTTACACAGGCACCTGACGTTATAAATTTTTCTCATAATAAAAGAAAATCCCATTTATTTCTATTATAAGAAAAATTTATAACGTCAGGTACTTGTGGAAATTTATTTTCAGTAACAAGGGACCTTTTTTCCCCATCAATAAAATAAAATTAAAAAATGGATTTGTTGTATGGATTGTGTTGGTATAAGTTTAATTAGTACACGTACAATTTTCTCCAAATGTGAGTGGATGATATTCATAAAAATGACTGCCGATAAAGACTTCAACATCTGTTCCTCTGCCACGTACAGGATGTTGTAGTGTTACCGTGGATACATCAGGTGTGAAAAACAGCTTAATGGAGTGAGTCTAACGTTACTGGGTATGTCGCTTTGTCATCTTCAGTACAAATTGTTGAAAGACATTCCTACATTCTATCAGAAAATGTGCACGTATACATGTGATTGTATGCGATGAAATTCAATGCTGAGAGAGAGAGAGAGAGAGAGAGAGAGAGAGAGAGAGAGAGAGAGAGAGAGAGAGAGAGAGAGAGAGAGAGTTATGCAATGTAACGAAATTATTTTAAGTATTTACTTATCACGTCCTAAGTTGAGGGATCAAATTTAAAATCTACTCTAGATACTTTAACGTTTCTGTTAACAAAAGGATACATGTCTGGGCGATGTAAGAGAAGCTGGCTGTTTATTTGCATTACTGAGTTACGCAGATTCTATGAATATTTGATCAGAACTCAATGCTTGTAGATTGGTCCGAATCCGCGCGGTCAAACCGGAAATAGCGTTGGACAGTGGCCCCACAACGAATTAGCGAACAGTTGTATGTGGCATTTAATTTCCGATCATTTCTTGTCAACCAGATGCGTATGGTATTGATAATTGTTCTGCGTAAAGGGGAAAAATTCACCCAAAAAGATCTCGCTTGATTTCACCTTTCAACTAAATTCTGAAGGCAGATCGAGTTTTCCAAACATTGTTTTTTCTGCATGAAGAAATAAAGCTGATCATTTATCTTATTTATTTGTGGGGAACCCTGTGCTTCGTTAGTTCTAGGCATTTTTATGCCATTTAGAAAACATTCCTTAATTATTCATTTAAAAAAAGCAGAGAATTGAATGCTAAAACTTGGGATCGTCTGCCGTCTGGCAATGACGTCATTACTGAGGAAGTGTATTGCTGGGGTATAAAGGTTAAACCCATCTCATGGGGCGATCCTATATTTTGTCTAATTTTGAAAATGTTCAAATAAATTAGAATTGATATGGATGAAAAAAATGTAAGACATGAATAAGAAGCAATTCCATGACTTTTAACTTGAAGCCATACCACGATCTCTGAACAAGAACCTCTTTACTTACAACTATGATACTTCTGATTAAAATTAGTATTATGTTAAAGGAAAAGAATACGGAGTGGACGTATGAAATGTTGAAAGATGCTGTATAGCTAAATTTGATTTTGGCGTATTATGATTTTATTAATTATTATGCAAGTTGACCTAATGCTTATTTTTATTGACAGAATAATGTTCAGTGTTTTAGAAAGACATGTGTACGTTTAAACATGATTTCAAGGTAGCCCATATTACGACTTTGGAGTCTGATTTATTCGCTATTCTACAGAACATTTACCAGTCAAAAGATTTATCAAATAGGAAATGATAGCAATCTTTTGAATTGTTCGTCGCACCTTTTTCTCAACAGAGGTTAAACGCGTAATCCCAACTTAAACACCCTGGTATCGATTTGCCGAGTCACCGCTCACAGGAATCCTCTAAGTAAACATATTGGTTAGTTGTTAAAATCAAAATCTGCCATTTATAATTGTTCTTTTTAGAACAAACTAATCGAGTCTTTGTCTGTCGCCTAAACGAGAACCACTCGTTTGATTTCCCCCAATAGGTCGGCATTTTCCCGAGCGTTGGAAAGCGACGACTTAAACTGCTTGTCATGGCATGGATTTTCGTGGTCGAACATATAGATCTATAAGCCAATAGAATGAATGTTTATTTTTCTCTTTATTAGACAGACGAAGTATTGACTTCTATAGATTAATTTCGTACGATGTTAAACCAAAACCCCCTGAACAATGCCAGCAATTTCTCTAAACTCAACTTACACAGATGTCTATCGGCTTTTAACATCAAATCTGTTTTTACATTGATCGTTTGAGCAATTAGATAAAATACACGAACACACTTATTTTAAAACATGCGGGTAAATTTACGCTCTGTCAATTTGTAAAATAATCTAATGAACAAGGTTTTATTGAAATGGGAACCCTACTCTCCGTCGATGCCGCGCCGGGTTGCTCGGATGGTGCTTGGTTTTCAAACTATTTTTATCCCCAGCGTTTTTTTAATGGAATCTGGATAGAATATTACAAAGCAGATATTAAAGGTCTCCCCCATAAAAAAAATCTAGATAAAACAACTGGTAAACTAGATGAGGGTGTCCGATATTTAGAACGAGATATACCGACATATATCGGTCGTTACTTTTTGCGCAGAAGTGAATTGAATTTACTTATCAAAGAATTTGCCATTTCAGGGAAAAAATAAATTTGTCAATAGAGCTCTTGTAATTTGATTTCTGTGACTTTTTTTATTGCTTAAATATTTACTAACTTACGAAAGGGCCTTGATCTAAAAAATGATTTCAAAACTTTAAATATATAGAATAGACATGATTAGACATGATCATCAACAAGTGTGCATTCCCCTTGAAAAACATTTACATATTCAATGTTAAGTAATAGTTTCTACACTCTACTCTATGTTAACATCCGTGTAATTCGTACTTTTATGACTTTTATGATTTCTATGTACATGAATTGATAAAAAAGTAAACGTTCTTTCATGCTTCAGTGCATAAGATTGGAGACATTAACTTTTTTGTCATTAGAATCGCCAGAATCTATATTTAAACATATTCACTTTGCTGGATCTAATTCAAGTACTCGTAAATTAATACGAAAAAAAAAAATGGTTGAGATTTAAGATGTCTTTATCATAACAGTTTCTATTCTGTCATATATACATGTATAACGCGTGAATCAAACGTAAACCGTTGTTGTCTGCCGATTTTACAATCCAACACCGGACTGTACTCAGCTTCTTTACAAAAAAACTATTCTCCAGATAAATGTAAACAATGCATTATTGATGTAAATTCCATCTGTCATTGGTTTTGTTAGCAAAATGAATTTAATTTTATTGTCGTACTTGGCATATATAAAAGTAGACTGCGCCGTTATGTAATAAGCCTATATCTAGTGGTACACTCACAACATGTTCTTATACTAGTAATCTAGGGACACAACAGTTTTCAGCTTGCATTTCCTAATCCATTTGACAATGTAAAAAACTACTTTTAATTATCAAAATTCCACAAAGGAATTCAAAATAAATAGTTAATTTATTAGGTTGTTTTTTATGTAAAATATGGTAATTTATCCTAAACACCACACCACAGTTTTCTGAGCATAAAAGGAACATAGACGTATGGCATCGTCAAGTGACCTGTGATCGACACCTGTCAATTAACGGCGCATGTGATCGCAAACGTCATACTTCTGAGGGCTAATTAACAGATACTAGTTTATTAATACAACTAGTAATACATGTACATATTTTTTTACATGTATCTCAAACCCAATTTCGCGTAACCAATCGCCCGTCACACACAAATAGTACATGTATACACGGTGCATTTATTGAAGGAACCTCCAGAAGTCAGTTGGATCAAGGATAATTCAGACTATATTGGCTCTGCAGTTAAGTTCTCTTTTCTCTTTATATTTGGAGCATACGGAGACACAGATGATGACCATTGACATTTCCAGGAGGAAAGAGTTTGATGTTTTGTGAGGACCACTGAGTCCATTTCATCGCTCTGTTTTACGTAAATAACTATAAGCTCTTCATCTAAATGTAAATGATTCATAATCACAAATCTATTGAATCTGCGTAGACGTCTGTTGTTTACAGAGGATTTTGTAGTTTGTGAGCATTATGCAAAGCATGAAATGTTTTTAAGGAATGATATAAATGTATCACAAAAGTTCTCTATGATTTTTCCATCAACAATCCAGCATTGTATATACAGAAGACAACACAGTTTTTAAAGCTGATTGATGAATTTTAATATATGGCCCATTAAAGCTCTATAAAGATTTGAAAAGATACTAAGACCTACGACTAAGTACTAAAAGGCTGTATGCAAGTATAAGAAAGACTGTAACGTCCCATATTCGGTATATCTGTATGAAAAAGAGTTATATAAGTTTAACTGTATGCTTCAACATAAAATAAAGGACAATTTCAACTATTGGAATTTTATTGTAAAAAGATACTAGCTGCAGGTCTGTAGCCCCCGGTCTGAAAAAATTCGGGTGGACGACCTACAATGACTCCCATAGTAAAAAAAAATGCAATTTACGGCGCACACAAAATGCGCTAGGTTTGGTTGATTAATCTTATTTCCGAACACATTCTGTACAAAGATTTGATTTAAAAAAATCCTCTGACAGATATCGTCACTTAACTTGCCTCTGACACCCCTAAAGTGAAGTAGTAAGAATGTAAAAATGGCGACTTTTGATCTCGACGTGCATTTAACATACTTCATTTTTCGAGGTCGGTTAGCGTGTTTGGGAGAAAGTCCACAAGATAAGTACCTACAATACAATACTTTCTTCATCGTTTGTTTCTCTGCTTTGAATTTATTTGCAGATCCGGATGTGAGAGCATGACAGTAAAAGAGGTGGTCTCCCTTAGCAAGGTGTCGGGATGTATCAACAGGTGTCGCCAATCTCGCAACCTCGTTCTTGTCATCGTCTTCATCGCTCTCTTCCTGGACAACATGCTCCTCTCTGTGGTCGGTCAGTATCTAAGACACACGGGTGTACAAACCGCCCCCTTTCTTTGTTCTATGTACTTGGTCTGGGTGTCTATCCTACCCTTTTTATACCTCTCTTTATATCAAATGGATTTTTCTCAATCACTGGAACAAAAGGAAAAAATCCTTCCCTCTCGCTTCACACATTCACTCTTACATTCTTAATTACCTACACAAACACTCGCTATCCAAACCCAAGACCATAAACTGAGAAAAATATCTCAATTATTCTTATATTCTGTACCTTATTCATGAATTTAATCTAGGCCAACTAACATATCATAGAGATTTCCTTAAATTATTGACAGGGGTTTTTCTTTGGCCACCTGAACAGCAACAACTTATCACTCACTTTCTAACTTTTTGTCTGACACTCTCAAAAAGCTGTCCATAGAATAATTGGACGAATGGTTATCTTTAAGAAAGAACACCTTTCATGATACAATATTTTTGCATGTCATCTTTCAGTACCCATCATCCCAAATTTCTTACGGAAGCTGGAGAACCCCTATGAGTATGTGAACCAGACATTTAACCGTACCACACTGAGCACGACGTGCGTCTCCCGGGGTGAGCCCGAGCAGTCTCAGTTCCAGAGGCTGGTCAGGTCCTACAACAAGAGACTCAGCTACACAGAAAGTGTCTGTACTAACGTGACTGTGAATATTACTGTCCCAGATTCCGACGAGATTCAGATAGAAACTAGGCGCCATGCGGAACTGGCCAACGAGAACGTGGAAGTGGGCCTGATGTTTGCATCCAAAGCCATGATACAGCTGATAGCAAATCCTTTCGTTGGTCACCTAACGAACAGGTAAGAGAGAGAGAGAGAGAGAGAGAGAGAGAGAGAGAGAGAGAGAGAGAGAGAGAGAGAGAGAGAGAGAGAGAGATCTTCGCTTTCATATATAAGGATCTCAGATATCTCAATACCAAAGTTTAATGTATGAAATTGCTGTTGTCACTTTATCAGGGTAAATTGCCGAAATTCAGGAATACTTGTATGATTAAGTAAGTATAAGTACCAGGGTTTTTAAACGTGGTTAGAAATGTTCTAATGTACCGGTATGTATGCGAATGGTTGATATTTTTTAAGGGATGGATTACCATAGTGAATGCTCGACATCCTAGCTTTCTCAATTATCGGGGTACATCCAAAAGAGCAACACCGTTCAATACAATTCAAAGTTATGAAATTCATAAAATGGGAAAATAATCGACGACCTTCTTTTCAAAAGTAGTGAATTCAAATTGGTCAGCCCCGGCGTCCATTACTTTGCTAGGAATGTCTTTGAAGTTGTGTTCGTTATATTGGGTAATACGGCGGTAATTGCATCAAACTCTGGCGTCATTTGAGAGTGACTTCTCCCGCAATTAGTGTAAAGCCATTGATACTGTTTGTAAACTCGGCGTGTGTCTCATTTTGTACTAAAGATAGAGGTATTCATTTTGCAATCTCTTTTAATCACTGGTATATGTTCAATCAATGTCTCTGCTTTTTATTTGCCTTGGATATTTTTATTTCAGAAACCAAGGACCAAGTCAGTGCCTTAATGGTGTAGAAATAATGAAGTAGTTGAATCATAACTCTTCACTTAGAACTGTTGGCAGTCCGTACATTAGATGTCTTTCAGTAAAAGTCGATTTTATAAGTTATTAAAAGTGGATTGATCAAAGCAGAGCTTAATTTTCTAATCAAGCTACTTTATTGGGTAAAACCATTTTAAGTAGGCACAGCGTTGACAGGGAAGTTTTATTGGTTTCCAACCGTTCATAGTACTTGAACTGTTCCTCGAATTACGAACCTAATTGTAAAGTGTTTTTTTTAAATACTCTATCTTACCCATCCCATGTGTTGGAAGATCTGAATTAGTTTAATGTAATCGATCAATTACATTGGTCATGAAATCGAAATATCTCTCTCTCTCTCTCTCTCTCTCTCTCTCTCTCTCTCTCTCTCTCTCTCTCTCTCTCTCTCTCTCTCTCTCTCTCTCTCTCTGTGTGTGTGTGTGATATAGATGCCTTAAAGTAAAATTGATTAATAAAAAAAATCCTGAAACTATGTCAGCGAATCTGAGAAAACAAGAAGCAAAGAGCCACGCTCTGCGGTCACAGCATGATTCCACGATAATAGAATGTGGTAGATAGCAATTGACTAGGCTTTCTGCTGCGATAGTTTCAATGATGGTTAAACAATATCAATATTGTGATACCTATTAATGGGAGACCTTACACGATTCCAATGCTGATCAAATTGACATTATCCCTGTCACCATCCTAATACTGATCCTAATACTGATTCCTGTTATCTGTAATATCATGTCATGACGATGTCTTACATGATTCCACGACTGTTTCAACAATGGTATAATTACTATGATTTGACTAATTCGTATTTTACAAGTTCATTTGCAAATGACCCGATTACGATTCCAATTAACTAACATGATGTTGTTTATATGAATTGCACTGATTTTTTTTTTCAATCTTAACACAATCGATCCCTTTTCATTGCACGATAGTTACACGATCCCAATTTGCTATTTATGCAGGTGTGTTCATAATTCGCCTTCACTGTGAAATTCAGGTTAAAAAAGGGTAAAACGGTTGTAATCGAAATGGAATTTCTTAATAAAACTACTGTGAAATCAGAACTTGTAAATTAGTGAGATGTTTAGATAATGATGAGTTAATTACACAGGTAAAAAAAAATGGGATGTTGGAAAAATGAAGAAAAATAGATTTAACGAGTTAGAATTTTTATATCATAATTGCTAACGTTGTTAATCTATTTTAGCACATCATGTAAATGATTAATACCATTATTTTAAATAATCTTTTTACATCTTTATACGTATATATATATATATATATATATATATATATATATATATATATATATATATATATATATATATATATATATATATATATATATCAGGCTTTTCCCACTAAATTTTTACAAAATTTCTCACACTTTATGAAGAACATACAGTTTGCGATTAATGATAATACCTGTATTGCTGTTCTACCACTACGCTATGGAATGCCAGGCATTTTCTTTAGTTCGCAACAAATTAATTGAGAAACATACGCAACAAATGTTAACACTTATAAATTTAGGAATCTTATGAATATCATAGATACTGATTTATTGAAAAAGCTGTCCATATTTGTTAAAAAAATATTAGCTCGATTTATCTAAATGCTTCTACTCTTCCTAACTTGATTATACGGAAGCGTATTAGTGCGATATGGCCATTTAAAAAAAAATTGTGTATCACACTCTAATGTGTAAAATTTACACTCTAATCTGTAAAATTAACACATTGATCTGTATATTTTACACATAAAGCTGTAATTTTTACTCTGATATTGTAAATTTTATACCATAATCTGTAAATTAAACACTTTATTCTGTAAGTTTTACACTTTAATGTTCATATTATTTATCATACTGTCATTGTTTATCTTTTCTAAACTTTACTAGGGAATTAGCTCAACACTCGCTGTATTTTCCACATGGAACTCTCCACTCCGTATGTATCTAGGAGACAAGTGAGGTTACACAAAACTTATAGTCATTTGTCACCAACGATTGACCAGAAGTTAGGAGGCCACTACCGGCTATATCCGTTTTAATTCGTGTTGATTGTTGCCTTCGTTGAGAAACCTCTCTGATATTCGGAAGCCTTTGTTTTTTTGTCTTAATTCCCAGAATTGCACTCCAGTTAACTTTTAAGAATACGGCATACCCCTTACTTTTTGATTTTTTTCCCCTTACTTTTGCGCATTTACCTTAACCTCAAACCTTAAACGCAAACATCAACTCACCCCATTTCTAACAGACTAATCGGCAGTAGCACCCAAGCCTACACAGGATAACAATACACCACAGGACAAACTTTGACTGAATTTCATATTGTCTCATAACATGACTGTTTCATATGTTTAAACGAAAGGCATGTTTCCATAGCCTAGTGGTAGTTATCCCCCGTGTGAGAGGTTCGTTTCACCTTAAACAGCTTTAATTCGACCTAAATGATGTTGTTTGTTCCAGGATTGGTTACACGATCCCGATGTTCACGGGCTTTGTGGTCATGTTCTTCTCTACTGTCAGTGAGTAACGTTTTTAATTGTCCCTTTTCCCTACCATAGCACCATCAAACCTCCATACTTGGTCTTGTATTAACTCTGTAGGCTTCATGGCCACATTAAATCCCCTACAATAGCTCTAAGCCATCAATTTACAGTAACCGCCTTCCTGTGCGTCGTATATAAGTATTTGTTGTAAAGTTACAGAATATTGTTTGTTTTATCAGTTTTTGCCTTTGGTGAGAACTACTGGGTCCTATTCCTGGCACGAGCAGTACAAGGCATCGGCTCCTCCTGTTCCAGTGTCGCAGGTAAAGCACAGAGCACAGTAATATAACAGATAAAGAGGACTGTAAGACATGTTTGTAGTTACAGTGATTGATTTGTATTTGTTACTTGATAATACAAGGCTTTATCATTATCATTGTTTACCTTTTTCTACTTCATTTTGTTCATCCGGAAACATAATTTTTCCCTATAGGACCATAACATCGAGAAACTTAAGGTTGAATAACACATTATCACAAAATGGCTGACCTCTGATCGAAACGACATTTCGTTTTATTAAAAGGATTTTATCGACGGCAACTTGTAACTTACTCCATAGCCGAGTGGATAAAGTGTCGGACATCCAGAGTTCGATTCCCACAGGGGCTTTTGTTGTTACTTACTGAACTGAATTTTTCAGTTATTCTTTTTTTTATCCCAAAACCTCAAATTTTTCTTCGTTTTTTTTATATATGTACAGTTTATTTATCATTATATCTTTCATAATTAGATAATTTACTGTTAATTTGAGTGACTTTTTCAAGATGTGTTATTCCACTTCAATACAAATTGACCAAATTCACTAGATTTAGGCTACATGCATATGTTCTCGGCCATCAATTTTCCGTTGCATATGATTAACAAAGAAATCAGCTCTAGAACTTGGCACTACACGAAGTGGCCTTCGCGTATCTCTAAATTCTACAATTCATTGTTGTTTTATTAAGTGCTAATTTCCCTTCTGGAAACAGAACTGATAAAAATGATAGGAATATGATTTTAAAAAAAATGTTATATAATTTTTAATTACTCTTTAGAATTTATTCACATTTCGTTGCACATTTTAAAGAAGTATGATCTGTGCTTTTCATATCGCAGCAAAAGGTGCTACTATCATGAGAACTCTACATGTAACTAAACCTCTCTGTTGAACACGGTTTTAACAAGTAGTTGAATTTTACAAGAAGAGTTGATTTTTTTTTATATTGTTATTGAATATATGACAAACATTTTTTTTATTCAGAACAAAAGTAATTAAATGAATTAATTTGTTTCAACCAGAGTCTTAAATAGGTTTATAAACCATATATCTTTTTGCTATTTCAAGTGTTAAATTACAATTTTAGAGTAAATTTTTCCTACTCGAAAATTAAGCTCGCATCGCTGGAAAATCCAGTCACTTATTAGAAAATTAATCCAACACACTAATGATAATTTATTTAGTTTTAATGATCCCACGAATTATTACTGAATTTTTTTCCACTTTTTCCCCGCGTCAAGGAATGGGCATGCTGGCCATGACGTACCCGGATGACAAAGAGAGGGGGAACGCCATGGGACTGGCTCTGGGGGGCCTAGCCATGGGCGTCTTAGGTAAGTTGTATAATTATACATGTATGTTGATAAGGGTATATATTTCAAAAATACACCTACTTTCATAATATAAATACATGAAAACGGGCATTTTTTCATTCGATAATTTTATGAACAAAAATAGAATGTAGAATAACTAATTAAATTTAAATTGTTACAAATTATAAAAATGAGTGCAGACATGGCCGTACGCTCCAGGTAACACTCTTTGGTCGCTTTGTTTAGTTGGGCCGCCGTTTGGAGGCGTCATGTACGAGTTCGCAGGGAAGGAAGCGCCATTCCTGATCCTGTCATCCCTGGCTCTGTTAGACGGAGGTAAATGTAGTCCCGTGAATGAAACAGACAGCCATATTTATAACCTTAGCCTTTGAATGTTTCCCGACAAGCTGGATTTTTTTCAATGAGAATATTTTTATATGAAACTTTGTTAAACAGCAAACCCAGACAAAATCTAATGAATAAAAAAAGCTAAAATGTTATGCTCTTAGAATCTATTGAATTACACAACTTGCAAAATAAACAAACGAAATTATGTTCTATGCATGTACATTGGACTGTTGTATTATTGTAACTCTGTCCTTCTCTCAGTCCTACAGATGTTCATGCTACAGCCCTCGGTGAAGCCGGAGTCCCAGGTGGGCGCGCCGCTGACTGAACTCCTGAAAGACCCCTACATCCTTATAGCGGCAGGTGAGTCATGCCCCATCCCTCAACCCATACCCCCACCCTCTATAAAGGATCTCTACATCCCCATCACCTGTACATAGGACCTCTACAATCCCCATCCCCTGTAAAAGGACATTTGCCTCTCCATAGCAGCAGGTGAGGCACCACGGGCCTTCCACAAATGAATCGTGAAAAAAAAGTGTAGATAGTATAATGTACTATACGTTGTAAATGTTTGTGCTAATTTTGTTTATAATTAAATGCGTGAATAGGCCCATATGTGTACATACGATAATTAAGCGATCTCATATTTTTATGCTATTAAAAGTGGGCTGTTTCTCTTTTCTTCCTAAGATACAGCTGTTATTCTTCTTAAGATACACCTGTTGTTCTTCCTACATACACCTGTTAGCTGATAAGTGTTGTTTATATTTTTCTACATAATTAGTATTATAGTTTTATTGTAACTTGCTTGACACGTTTCTATTTAAGGCTCCATCACATTTGCTAACATGGGTATAGCGATGATGGAACCATCCCTGCCTATCTGGATGTACGAAACCATGAACTCGCCAGAGTGGCAGCAAGGTATTCAAGTTCAGCAACATTGAAACGTCAGATAAATCTACACTTTAATTTACGCTTGTAAATACCTTAAACATTTACTTGAACATGCAACTTAGGTTTGGTTTGTTCTGTGGGGTCACAAACTTTGTATGATTTTCTAAGATTTCTTCAAAAGTATTGCTCATCGATTTGTTGTTTGTATAACATATTGTGTGTTTATTCAAAGTCAAGGTTACACAGTATCATAGTATCAAACTATACTTTATGGTTGATACATGCATATTACATGTAAACGAAACAGCTTAGTCTAATATGAAACTATAAATTGACAGTCAACTTTTTAAATGGTTTTTCATAAACATTCATTTCCTATCGCTCAATAATTTTGGGTGTACGTGGTAATTTAAAAAAAAAGAAATAATTACTGTGTTTCTGTGAGATAAAATGACTTGACAATGTGACTCGACAGTCGAGTCGTATTCTTAGGGAAATTTATGAAAACGTCTGCTTCTTATCAATAACGGCGTGTGTACATATACATGTATACACTTCAATATGTCTTTGTAAAAAAGAAATCAACTGAAAATATTTTCAAAAATTAATTCATGTTTAAGTTTGGTTGCCAGCTTGGAATAAGTGTTATAGATTATCTGTTCCTTGTAAGAACAGCCACGTCATATTGACATAAATTACATCAGTGAAGATCGTGTATTAATTTTATTGTAACGTTTTTGGATTTCAGGGGCCGCGTTCCTGCCCGCCAGTATATCGTACCTTATAGGTACCAACACGTTCGGTCCACTAGCGCATAAAATAGGAAGGTAGGTACATGTATACAACTGTCCGTCAGTTTATGTTGTATTTTTTAAGCATGTAAGTTCAAATCAATATTGGATTTCGTATTTATTTACATGTTTATATTGATAATATTCATATTGAAAGAACAAGCTTAATTAAGTCAATTACACCCAGTTGAAGTTTTGAAGAGCATTAAAACAACTTGAATTTTAAAAAAAAATTAACTAGCAGGGCAAATTGACGATTGATTTACCCCCATGTTTTCTAAATGATATGAACATACATGTACATGTATATTTACAAGTACATTGAATATCTATTTAATTTTGGTACTCATCAAAATTTACGTTTCCTCTTTTAATTACTTGACAATCAATGTTATAATATAATTGATATTTTGTAATGTTTTATAAGATGTTTTTTATTATTATTATTATTATTTATATTTGTTTTTATTATTAAATGTTTTTTAATTGTGTATTTAATGTATTTAATTTTCCAGATGGCTTAGTTCTCTAATTGGAATGGTCGTTATAGGAGTTTGTTTATTTGCAGTAAGTATCTGCATCTATAGTCGACTCTATTTTCATCGCACATCTCCTTTACTCTATTTCTCAATATCATATACATTGGGATTTAAAAATGGAATGAAAGTGAAGAAAGCGTGAAACAATTAAACGGAAATTTGAAATATAAAAAAAATCTGATACAGAATATTTACATTTTTCTTTTCTTTTACAGATTCCATTCTCAAGAAATATATATCATTTAATAGCACCAAACTTTGGACTTGGTTTTGCGATAGGTAAAAGTTTTAATTTTTCTTCTCATTTCGGTAGTTTAAAACATATTCTACACTTGTAGTCTCCTCTCTTGATAAAGAAACTAGTAGATTGTTTGAGAACACAGGACGTTACAAAAAGCAAATCCTCTCTGTCCATGTCAAATCAATAATGCCAAAGTTAGATATATTTTACCGTAAATGCATTTCAAAAGTTTCAAAATTTCATTTTAAGACTCTAAGCTGTTGAAAAGTATCACAATTTACACAGATTCTCTACTGTATAATCAATCAGGGTACACAGTTGATAGAAAAACGCTTGAGGTTACATTTTAACAAAAGTTTATTTTTTCAATAGTAGATTGCATATCCTCTTTTTTGGACGTAAAGTGCTAAAATTTAGACATGTTTTACTCTTATAAAGTGTTGAAATGTTGTACATATTTCACTGTAAAGTAACTAAGGCTACATGCATGAAGAGGATAGACTTTCAGCTTCATTAGAACTGGCTTGCAGACAAGTTTCACTGCACCAAATGCAGCAAAACCCGGTTATAACGAATAAGCTTATGATTAAGTCTCGCTTACAGCGAATCGAATCGTAAAATAAAGTTTACGGATATGTAACGAATCATATTACACGTACGTTTATAACAATTAAAGTTTTCTGGTTGTAGGAATGGTGGACTCCTCCATGATGCCACACATGGGTTACCTGGTGGACCTACGTCACGTGTCTGTCTACGGAAGTGTGTACGCCATTGCTGACGTCGCCTTCTGTATGGGGTTTGCCTTTGGTAAGAATTTAACAATAAATGTAGAGAGAAACAAAGAAAGCTGGAAGAAATGTAGCAGAAAGATAGAAGATAGAAAGAAGGCGACGATGACAGGGAGAGGGGAGAGAGAAAGAGACAGGGAGAGGGGAGAGAGAAAAGAGACAGGGAGAGGGGAGAAAGAAAGATACTCTGGAGCAAATGTTAGGAAAGAGGTGTAGAAAAAATGAGAGGGAAAGATAACAATCTTTAACAAATATAGTATTTTATATCTAGTATATATCTTACACGTAGTAACTGACTTTTTTTTTTTTTTCAAAATTTAGGTCCAGCGATTAGCGGAACACTAGTGAAAGAAATAGGATTTAACTGGTAAAACCGAATAAATACTTTTAGATAAACTAAATTGTTCATATGTTTACATTTGATTAATTTACAAAGATAAGATACAGTACCAATCAGACCCAACCTAACACCAGAGTAAACTCCAACTAAACCCCGGGTTTACTTTCGGGGTTTACTTGGGGTTTACTCCGGGTTTACTTTTTGAAAATTTGTGTCCACTTGGGGTTTACTTTGGGTCCACTCGGGGTTTACTTTGGGTTTACTCACAGTTTGCTTTTGGGGTCCTCTTTAATCATTGAAATGTGAAGCAGACCCGTCTTTTATCTAATTATCGTACAGCCTGTAATTCCCACCCCTTGTATATTCTAAAAACACATGTAGCGTCTGCCTCAGGGGTCTACTTCTGATCGGGATTTACTCTCTGGGTTTACTTGGGGTTTACTCTGGGTCCATTCTAGTAAACTCAGAGTAAACCCCGAAAGTAAACCCAGGGTTTAGTCTGGGTTTACTTTCTGTTAGGTTGGGTCTGATCGGTACTGCACATGTTTAACTGGATTTCTGGTTAAAAAAGACAACATGATAAAGCTTTATATTATTCATTATCAGTTTTTCCCCTAAAAATCTTTTAATTATTTCACATCGCTTCTAATTCATAAGCATCCTATTCAATTTGCAGGATGTTATGGATAATAGCAATAATTAATCTCCTGTACGCCCCGCTTTTGTACTTCATTCGGAGTCCCCCGGGACGTGAGGAGAAAATGGTAAGCATGGATAATATTTATAGATTTCAAAAACCCTTCGCTATATCATCATATTAATTTCTTTAAGAATTTTAACTATATAATGTCAGTTTTAATTGAAATGTTTCCCGACGGATAGAAAAATCTAAATAAAACAATACCAATAGTCTTCCAGAAATAGAGTAGATGAGATGCAGTCGGAGTAAATTTGTTGGCTGCACTGCTATATTTTGTTAAAGTGTATCCATTTATTTTCAATATTCATTTTTTCGTTTTAGTCCCTTATCATGAACGATCAATGTCCAGTGCAATATGTCACGTACAACCAAACTGGCAAAAGTCTGCCTACTTCTGACGATGAAGACCCGTATGGAAACGACTACTAATGACGTCATATCCGCATATGTAGTGAGCTCGTAGTTCTAGAATTATCTTGTCAAAACATCGTTTATCTGGACAGAGATGGGATCGGAAATGAAAGGAATGGCCCTATGTTGTCAGATGCTTCCAAAGAATAAACTTCAGTATATATATATATATAATTATATGAATATGCATTTATATTATACCGTATACACGTTTCAATGATAATTATGTTTATGTCAATAAGTATAGGGTATACACGATGGTGTATTTAGGCAATAAAGAATTCAATGTTCGTCGGGAGTTTGCAATTTATTTTTTGGCCAGCTTGTGTTCTTTTATGATGGTTAAAACACATAAAATCTCAGTTTAAACTCATATCTCTTTAACACACACACACAGTGTCCGTTAACTTTTTTAATAACCATTTTAAAATTTTATTGATTTTATGACGGATCTACAAGTTCATGTTTAAAGAGGCCGATTTGGGTTTTTTTGCGGGAAAACTTCAATAGCAATACTTTTTGTTTTTTAACCAAATGTTATTTACACCAAATTTATTTTATTTGCGAAGATTCAAGAAAATCGACCATTTGGTTCTTTTTGGGGGCCATCTCAAAATACAGGTACATTTACTATATGAATATATAAGAAATTGTCATTTTCCGCACTTCGAAGCAGATTAAAAAATATTCCGATAGCGATTTTCCTCAAATTGTATAATATGTGATTAGTAATATGATTTTCTACCTTATATATAAAAATAACTAAATTCTACCGCCTAGTTTTTAGTGGGAGCCATCTCAAAATATTAATATAAAATTCATCAAATTTTGCTATATATTTGGAGTATTATAAATGTAGATTGGCAAAATGAATTCATTAAAAAGGGATAACATGATTCTGTGCATAAAATTTCAACGGCGTACGATTTTTACTTATTTTTTTAGTTAATTCTGATAACGTACTCCTACAAAGCTTCATTTTATCATAACGTCTTAAAAGCACAATGGTAGCGCCCACCTTTCCGTATAAAGGAAAAATCGTTTAAAAAATAAAATTTTCCTTAAAAAAATATTGATATTTTATTTGTATTTTGTTTATTGTGTTCAATTTTATAAATGATATCGACAAAAATCATAAAAAGCATAAGTTCACTTATTTTACTAGAATGCGCAAAAACATGCGCAATGAAAACTAAAGTCGGCCTCCTTAAATAATTACTCACTCTGCGATTGTTGATTATACATGAAAATAATATGTTATGTAGTAACTTGAAAAATCGCAACAATTACTCTTTGTCTCTCGTATAAACTAACATTCTACCCCTGTTTTTGCTGGTTGTTTTTTTCACAGTTTTCACACCACTCAGCAGAGACAATAACCTACGGTATAGGTCATTTGATTTATGCAATGACTGTATAAAGAGATACAATTGGATTTCTTTAGTCACTCTATCAGCCACTTCAATTAAAAAAATGTTCCAAATTTCAGAAACATAACGAATGTCAGACAATGTAAACTAGACATCACTAGTTTGAACAAAATAAATTCATCTATTTTTCGTTGGATCCACTGATTCCTGGATTTTCAATTCTGTCTCCCCAGCTTCTTCTTCCTTCCCTTGCGGCTCTGTGGAGGTCCTTCATCTATAACAGACAAGTCATCATGTATAGACTGTATGGCACAAAGACTTACACTTAACAACCAACATGTACATCGATTCTTTAGCATGCCTTTAACACATTTTATTTTCTTTTTCAAACATCAGACTATTACAGCGTTCTTTACTGGGAGGAACTTGTCTGTCTCCAAAGTCTGTGCTCTCGCCAGAACGAGAATTGCGCTGAAACCCTATTTCATCTCGGTTACGATTATCGCTTCCTCCAAAATTTCTGTCCCCATTATCTTTTTTTTCTACATAAATTTCTCCATTTTCTTTTCCTATAAAAATTAGCTTTCCCAATTCAAACAAAAGATCTCTTCTTCCAAAATCACAATCACCATCTCCAGAAAACCCCCTCTCTCTCCTCCATCCTTCTCCTTTTGGTTTATCATCCTCCTCATTCCTGAAAATTAATATTAAGTCTAAAAAAATTAAATATAACATCAGAATATTTCATCATTCTGTGATTTCATGTATGGAGCATTTAAAGGGGCAAGTTCATGGTGCAGGTTAAAAAAAAAATTCTAATTTTATTTTTCCAATTTCATCTCTTTTTTGAAAATTATTTTTGGGAGTTGATTTTAATCAACTCTCCTATCCAGTTACTCTAGCAAAACGGAAGTGAAACAGTGTTTGGACCCAAGCATAAATCAATATCGCTGACTAGACTGAGTACTTGAAAATAATCGATAAATTCGAAGATGTAAAAAGCATTGTTTTTCAAGGAAAATTATTACATTTTGGTTCAATTTACTGATAAAAGTTCAGCTTTATTTGTTCACTGTGAGCACAAATAAACAATGACTCGTCTTTTTCCAATCCAATTATGTTTTAAACGTGGCATTTACTATTCAGCGCTCAATATTTAAATTAATGATACAATAAAATTATGCTATAGGTATTTACAATTTGGTTGGACTGGTCTCCCTCTTCCAGCTCTCTGATCGCTGTTTCTCCCTCTCCCTCCAGCCGCACCATTCCCTGGCCCCTGCAGGTTTCCAGGCTCGTCCATCAGGACGACGATCTCCAAAGTCACGATCATCTCTTCTTCCAAAATCTCTGTCTTTATCATCCGTTCTTCCAAAATCTCTATCATCCATTCTTCCAAAATCTCTATCATCCATTCTTCTAAAATCTCTATCATCTCTTCTACCAAACTCTCTATCATCCCTTCTTCCAAAATCTCTGTCATCTTCTTTTCCAAAATCTCTATCACTTTTTCTTCCAAAATCTCTGTCTCTATCATCCCTTCTTCCAAAATCTCTATCATCTCTTCTACCAAAATCTCTATCATCCCTTCTTTTAAAATCTCTGTCATCTTTTCTTCCAAAATCTCTATCATCTCTTCCTCTTCCAAAATCTCTATCATCTCTTCCTCTTCCAAAATCTCTATCATCTCTTCCTCTTCCAAAATCTCTATCATCTCTTCTGCGTTCTCCAAATCCCCCACGATCACCACCATCTCTTGATGGTACTCGATCCTCCCCTCTGCTTCTCCATGTGTCCCTGGGGGGCGAAATACCTCGAGCTGGGGCCCTGTCTTCCTTAGGAGCCCCCCTCTCTCCCCTCCAGCCTTCTCCTTTTGGTTCATCTTCTTCCTCATACCTGAAATATCAAACAACAATCAAAAGCGTATTTAACACCAAATTCCAACAATTTTATCAACATGGGATTTCACAAAATGTCAACTCATCTCAAATAATACATTATACATAAATCTTGTGCTAGTGTTCTGACCGTTTGGTGGGACTGGTCTCTTTCTTCCAGCTCTCTGATCGCTGTTTCTTCCTCTCCCTCCAGCCGCCCCCTTCCCTGGCCCCTGCAGGTTTCCAGGCTCGCCCATCACGACCTCCCTCCTCCTCCTTCTCCCTCTCTCTATCTCGCCAACTTGGACGCTCTCCCAGTCGGCCAGCAAATGGTTTAGGGCGGTCTTCTTTGCTCTCATCTCTACCACTGTATAATATCATTTGTATGCAGTTGAACCAGAAAGTCCAATATTCAGGACAGAATAGAAGTAAATGAACAAAATTATCTTGTAATGAACAAAATGATAATGAAGTCATTCTATCACCTATCATCCTATTGTAACTGTACATCGATATTTTGTTTTGTTTTATTAAACTATTTCTATGAAGAGAATACAATCTGTAGAGTAAAGTTGAAACCGTTTCACTTTGCCTTGTTTGACGCCATAGCAATTAAGCTGTCACCATGGTAACATTCAAGGCAGAAATGCATAATTTCTTGCAATCACCTTTAAAAAAACAAGAGGCCCATGGGCCACATCGCTCACCTGAACAACAGTTCCTTGTAACATTCTATTTCGTAGCATATGCTATTTCTATTTTAAACTTTGAACCCCTTTTTGGGGCCCAAGTATTGGTCCGGAGTTAATGGTTGGCTTTAACAATTTAGAATTTACACTATTTGAGGATCCTTGTATAGTAATCTCACAAACAGTAGCATTATAGTTCTCGAGAAAAAACTGTTACCATCCATATTTCTATATTAAATTTTGAACCCCTCTTGGGGCCACAGTATTAAGTATTAGTCCAGTGGTCACAGCTTTATTAATTTAGAATCTAAATTATTTTAAGGATGCTTACGTAGTAATCTGACAAATTGAAGCATTGTAGTTCTCGAGAAGAAGATTTTTAAACATTTTCCATATATACTTCAACATTAAACTTTTAACCCATCTTGGGTCCCCAGTATTAGTCCAAGGGTCACTTTTTAAAACTATCGATTCTACATTATTCACGGTTGTATGCATAGTAATTGTAGCATTGTAGTTCTCGAGACGAAGATTTTAAAACATGTTACCTATATATTTCTATATTAAACTCTGACCCCTCTTGGGGCCCAGTATTAGTCCGGGGGTCACGACTTTACCAATTAAGAATCTACATAAGCCACGGATGCTTGCAAAGTAATCCCTTAAACTGTAACAATGTAGTTCTCGAGAAGAACCTTTTATAAACGTTTCCTATATAGTTTTTAAAATGTTAAATTTTGAACCCCTCTTAAAGCCCCAGTATTAGTCCGGGGTCACGATTCTTACAAATTAGAATCTACATTATTTAAGGATGTATGCATAGTAATATCTCAAACTGTTGCATTGTAGTTCTTGAGAAGAAGATTTTAAAACATTTTCCTATATATGTTAAATTTGAACCCCGCCTGGGGCCACATTTTTTGTCCGGGGGTCACAATTTTTATGATTTAGAATCTTCACCATATATACAAACTTTTGTGTAAATATTGGCATTTCTAGTGCAGTGGTTCTTGAGAAAAAGATTTTCTAACATTTTTCCTATGTATTTCTATGTTTAACTTTGAACCCCGCCTGGGGCCCCAGTTTTTGGCCTAAGGGTTACGATTTTTACAACTTAGAATCTTCACTATACATATCAAAGGCCGGAACGGCCAAAAGGCGTCGTGCTTACATTTTCTTTAATATAGATATCAATAATTTGAATTTTTGTACCAATAGTCGTATATCAAATAATATCAGAATAAAATGTTTTGTGTAACTAAATTCGTGCTTAAATTATGCAACTGCCGCTTTAAAAAGAAACCAAACAAATATATTTTTATTTGCAATTTTATCATCATGTGATTGTATACTCAGAATATTTCCTTATAAAATACGTAGTGATGCATTTGTAATACAATCATAACTCATCATGGTTACAAAAATCGAAGGAATTTCAAAGTTCAAAAATAAATTATTTTCTTTCTGCTTTAAACAGTCTTTGAACAAATTTCACAGGTTCATAATTTGAATACGAGGGTAACACATTAACGGTGTTTCCCTAATTATAATAAAACATACATTTATTTATTTCAATTCCCGTGTGAAACAAGATTACTTATGGTATGGTTGTTTACAAACAAATCCACACCATGTGCGTTGATCTGCCGTATCTATAATGCTCAACCAAACTAGCTGCAATATTGCAACAAAATCACAAGATACATTTATCGCTTACATTCATTTTGGAGACCGTGCCCAACAAATAAATTTACATATTATTGATTTTTTTTCTATCGGGCACGGTCTCAAATAAACTATAAGCGATAAACTAAAATAATATTTAGTGAATTTCTACACCTTATCGTATTCATTCGCCATTTCCTAATTAAGCAAATTAATTATACTTATGCAATGAGTTGTCAATAATCAGGGATACACAGTTGACTTTTTTTGCACAATCTAATTTAATAAATGGAACAAAAATCTTGTAAACATTTTCCTATGTATTCTATGCTAAACTCTGAAAAAGTTGATATTCCTCAGCCTCCGGCTGTACTCCAAGAATGTCCGTCCCTCATCCATCACATCCAGGGTATGCTTGGATGAGGGGTCCATTCTTCTCGTACAGCCTTTGGCATATTGGCGTATCAATAGCATGTTTAAAGAATTGACAATAAATTGAGTCAAAATATTTATTAGGAAAAATCACATCAATCACAATTTAATACACCATTCATAATATAGTTAGAATCATTATTATTTTCAATGTCTCTGAAATCTCCTGAAATTCTTCGATGAGGACCAGTCTCCAGTGTTCAAAATGTTCGATAATGAGACACCACTTTTCAGAGCTGCAGAGGCGGATGCTCCACGAATTGAATGTGCCTTAAAATACTAATGTCTCTCCCTGCACTTCCCATCACACATTTAATCCACCTAGCTACAGTACTTGTGGAAATTTTTATCAAAGGTCTTAAACGAGACAAGAAGTTGGTCACAATTGCGATTTTTACTTGTTCCTTTGATATGTTTCTGTAAAGTACGCACAATAGAGTAATAAAATGACTTTCCTGGTCTAGATGTCTTAAGTAATGATGAAAAATAAAAAAAAACCCAACTCTATCTGAACTCATGTTCTTAATATTCAAGTTTACGAGAGTTTGTGCTGTAGCTGCTGTTGATAAAGCCAACAGCGTACATAACTTCCAGGTAAGATGCTTCATGTCTAATGAAATTGAAATTCGAAGGGAAAGGAGGTTTTTACTTGACACGATCTCGTTGCAAACAACGAGGAGGTCTACCGTCCGATTTTTAGAAGGTGATATGACATCATCGACTTTGATTTTCGAAAACAAAACATGATCTAGAAGAATGGGTGGAGAACTAATGCTTTCCTGTATCGCTTTTTATAAGTTCTCTTACATAGCTTTTTCAAATACTTGGGAAAAAGTATCAAACTTTTGGACCTCCAGCCCCTCAAAATCTCACATGATGAAATACATGTACAATGTAAGAGTAAATACCTATGAAATAAATAACTTAGACCCGTCTTAGTCTGTAATTTAAAGGGCTGATCCTTTTTTATACATTAAATGAAAAGGATGATGATTTTAAACATATTTTGGTCAACAAATGTTTATAAATGTGTTACCGTTATTTAGTTTCCAGGAAAGAACATTTTAGTGACAGAACCCTTATCTCCTTATTTGAACCATTCTTCTTTTTTACACTGCCTTTTCAAATACTTGCATTTCTTCCAATTGAGATAAAAAAATGGAGATTTTTACCTCTGGCCCTAAAAACCCTTAATTACGTAACACATGAGACAATCATTATATTGTTTGGGTACATAACTGTAAGATAAACATTTTTGCTTCTATAACCTTCCACAAAATACCCCTCAGTAACCGGCTATAGATAAAAGACTTTAGACCCATCTGGATCCTTAATTTAAGGGACCAGCCCCTTTTTCTTGATATCAGACGAAAGCTTTTATAAATACAATATTGGTTTCATTATCCATAAAGTATTATAATGCAAAAATATGACCAATAACTCCAAGTAATTGATATGGAACTTTTTCTCTTGTTCTGACTAATTTCTGCTAAAGTGATCTGTTCTAAAAACCGCACCCATTCCATTACAAGAGGCATCAGATTCTATATAAAAAAAAAAAAAAACCCGAATACGTTTACCATGTATTATTTTGATATTCTCTATCCACCAAACAATTTTTTCTTTACTTTGATTTGATAATTTTTTATTTCCATCATAATTATCGTCATTTTCATTCAGTGCCCTAACTTTGTTCCTTTCTAAAGATCTGTAATAAAGGGATCAAATCGAAATTGCAATAAATGCATGTACAATGAGTCAAATGAAAGCTGCCACTTTTCTTCCTGCAATAAACTTTGAGCAGTATTTTTTTTAATTCTATCTATTTTGTCTCTTGGCAAAAATACCTTGAATTATCACCCCCAATATGGCAATTACTTGAGTTGGTGTTGTTTTCTCAAAGTTAATATGAAAACTTCATGAATGTAAAGTATTTATAATCAGTTGAGTATTCTTCCTACAAAAAGACCAAACTTTGTTTCATAATTAAAGAATCGTCCAGATATATAATATGAACATCTGATACCAATAGATCCAAAATAAGCATACACAGGTTTCAAAATCTTTGTAAAAATTCTGGGTGCTGAAGACAATCCAAATGGTAAAACTGTAAAACAATAAATCCTTCGATTCCATTGAAAACTCAAATATCTCCGAAATTCTTTTGCAGTTGGAACACTAAAGAAACCATCTTTTAATCAACACTACAGAAAAAATCTTTCTTGTGTAAAATGCTCAAAATTTGATTCAAATTTTCTTGCTTAAATTTCTCATATGAAACAAATTCGGTTAGACTTCTCAAATTTATTTTAGGTCTAAGCTTTCCTTTTTTCTTAAGAACAACAAATATATTAGAAATAAATAATTCATCACTTTCATCTATTTCTTCTATTGTACCTTTTCTAAGCAGTTCGTTAATTTCATCATTTACAACTGGGGCTGTCACAGTGACCGAAATAACCGAAAACCGCGGAACAATTCGGTTCGGTTCCGATTTGTATAATAGAATCCGTATTCTATGAAAAATCGCGTCGAAATTGAAAGATTCATTGTTTGGAATAACATTGACTTGTATACAACTGGCCATGTAAACCGATGATTGTTCACTCATCCTAAATAAAAATATCAGCGATTTACCTGTGTATGAAGGGGAACACTAGTTCAATAAACAAAGATGGCGGTTTACAAATCGGACATCGAACATGTTTTCAATATTTGTTTGTAGAAATGTTTAGGGTAAGAATTTTCTGGATTTATAGGTAGTGAGATTGAATGAGGAAAGTTAAAAGTCAAATCCATGCAAAATAATGTGGGAAAAATCTGCGTGGTTACAGAAAACAGAACACACGGTGTGCATCACCTGCAGCTCGAAAATACACGAACATATCATCAGACTTAACTTGTCAAATCATAAATATACTTATTCTGTTAACATATTAGATTTATTAAATCTCCTGTAACCATTTATCAAAGAAGCATTAAAATTTATCTTAAAACGAAAGACATGAATTAAAAATCGGCCACAGGTACACTTATTTATAAAAACTATCAAAAATGAACTTCATAATGAAAATGGAGGTTTGCGATAATTTTTTTCTAATAATCCTTTGTAGTACATATGACTTTATAAATGTTCATTAAGCTATCTGTGGTGTAATTATTCTATAAATAAAGTTTTTATAAGATTTAACTTAAAAATCATCAAATGTAATTTGAATTTCTGGTCAGGACTCTAGTTATTGTGTTGAAGTTTGTTTTTGATGAAATAAGAAAAAAAACTTTTGAAGCTTTAAAAATGACTTTTTATTTGAAAGTGGACTCGAACCGAAAAACCCGAAATCGAACCGAAAATTAGCCTATTTACAATCATAGCCTCTTGATCATTGAAAGAAATTCGCGATGGCTTTTGAAATTGGGAAGGTCTTTCATCAAACAAAAAGTCATAACCTTGGATTGTATTCAGTACACATGGATCCTTAATGATCTTTTTCCATTGTGATGCATGATATTTAATTTGACCAACACTTACCGTGTTTGTCTCCTTTAGTATTTGTTTTCTCGTCTTCCTCTCTTGTCTGATCTCGCTTTTCGAGTTCTTCCCCCTCAAAATGTTCTATTAGATCATCTTCCTCTGCAATATTCAGTCTAGTCGGACTCCGAAAACGGAGTCAACGGTAGTGATTTTCTGCAAGCATTTTGAACTCCGTTTTCGGAGTCTACGCATGCACACTTGTACCAATTATGGCGAATTTTCGATGAAAACGTGGGGTCTACAAGAAATCACCTTGCAAACAACTCAATGGGTTGGCAGACTTCTAAAATGTTTTAAAAGACTCCGGGCATAATTTACTATCGATCTTATTTGCAGAAAATAGAGGTTTATTTGCATTTATGAAAGTTATCTATCTCCGAAGTTGGATGTTGCGACGATACTTAAAAAGGATATTTTTGTGCTTTTCATGGAATTTTTTCGTTATTAAAAGATAAATTGCATTAAATTTTACTTTTTTCATATTGTGTTAGAATTTAAAATCACCAAACATACAAATTGATAAGCTCGTACACGAAAAGATCTTCGATTTCTAACAAAAACCGGCTGCCCTAGCGATGATTAAAAACGTCTTATTTGTTTAAAAAAAATAGGATTGATTGTTAAAAGAACTAGAAAATTAAACAAATTGTCATGCTATAGATACAATAGCTCTTAAAATTGATCAGATAATTATCATCAAAACAATTTATCGCTCGCGGCGTTTCTGGTGTTAGGATATCATGTTAAATACATAATTATTCATGATAATTGAATAATTTAGTCTAAAAATGATTAAATTGAGAATATATTTTAACAATACAATGACAAATTAACACATCCAAGCATTTAATATTTTACTCTAAACAGTTACATGTATATAGTTTACACGATCGAAGTTATAGGTGAATTTTTCATTTTGAAAATTTGTCTTACGTAATACAAGTAAACAGTTATAAACATATGACTTTAATATGACACATAATCATTCAGAAATGTTGTTGAAACTTTAAAATTAATTTTTGGCGTGTTTGTGGCCAATTTAAAAGATTATATTAGAACTAAGGGACATAACTCACACGTTGTTTACATTAAAAACGCCATTTTACTGCAATGCATGATGGAGCCAAAGACTCCGTTTTCGGAGTCCCGACTAAACTGATAATAGAACCGTAGTTGTAGGAGAAATTCCTTATCCCGCAGTTGCCTACATTGTTATGTGTACCTCTAAATTTATCTATTTTATATCTATCAAAATTTGACAACTCCTTTATTTTCTGTTGTATATCCGAGCCAAACAAAAATTCTGTAACCGCTGAGCGGCATTACATATGTCGGAAAAATTTGGCTTTATGGGAGTACATTAAAGTTATATTTTCATTGAAAAATATATGTATATTTTTTATTTAAGACAATTAAATTTTTTGGACCCAACCGTACTTCTAAAAAGAATTAAATTTAATTAGACCTGAAAAAAAACCTTGGAACTGGTATAGAGATGTCTGTCACATTCAATACAGATTGTTTTGAATTCACATTTTTAAAGCGCTAAGCATAGCTCAGCGCTTTATTGACGTTAGACTTCTACTTCCGGTGAATCGAATAACCGCCCCCTATGAACAGAAATATACATAATTTAAACTGGTTAGAGAACCAGTTTCATGGGTTTACGCACATAATTCCACGGTCTATTGTGAATCTAATGTACGGACTATTGTGAATTTAATGTGCGGGGCTTATGTACATCATTGCAGGGCCTGCCACGCAGTGATGATGAAATATAGTGCGTATACAGAAGCTGAAATGTAGAAAAATCAAATCATTTATTTCTAACTAAGCTTGTAAAAGTAAATTTCCTTAAGAGCCAAGCTAGGTTAGCGCTTTTCAGTATTATCAGTAATTTGATTTTTTCTATGAAAATATAACGTCAATGTGCCTCCATAGACACAGGAGTTCTAAGTATAGACTGGATTTTTCTTGTTCTAAAAATAGAACCCATGCCGACTGATAGAAATAGGGTACACTATTTTGAGGCAAAGATACTACAATAATGTGCAAGATTCAACCTTTTCTTCAACAAATGGTTGTAGAGGGACACCAATGAACCCCTTTCTTATTTTATAAGATTTTTAAACCTTCAAATTAAGCCTGCAGCGGCGCAGTTCTACAGCTGTTCTGGGCGATTAAAAAGGCATTGTTCTGTTGTTGTATGCGTAATTTGCATACAAAACAACACGTAGAGCCTCGTATTTATTGCTTTTTCATCTTTTGACAACAGGTTTTGCCAGTTTTGGGCAGAAACAAGACAATTCAAGAAATGTTTACATTTTCATCCTCAAATGTAAAAGATGGCCACACATCCCCCTTAAAGTGACACGGTGACTCAAAATAGATGTTTTACTTTTTAATTATGATAACGGAAATCATAAGAAATATATTAAATTTCATCATACTGAAGGTTTTACTCATCATAAGTTATCATCTATCAGTTAACAAGTCATTAAAACTCATCCGGAAAATGCACATGTAAACAAACCGAGTTGTTTTGGACATTGGTTTTAGTGTCGCTTGATTCCGATTGCAATCTAAAAATAGTTACAGTGGGAGTGACTCATTGAAAAAATATTTGAATGTGAAACTATTTGATGTCTGTGGTAAGAAATATGGATTCATAGAAACTGCATCTTTATAAATATATAGTTCTTAAAGACATCAGTTTTCAATGAGAGGCCACTGGCTCATGATATATGCCACGCTGCAATATTTGGTCTCACAACACTATTTTTCCGAAGGTTCACGTCAGAACATGACTGAGGCAGAATAATTTCGTTTTTAGGGGTTTTCCGCCATGAGATGAAAAACAACGTGTAAAATGCCTGATTTTCCCACTTTTGTAGAAATACGACGTCACTTGAATTTTTGATGCCAGTTGTTTCGGCAGGGGGGTGAAAAGGCTCGGACATGATTTTCAAGCACATGTGTAACTTTGATGTAAACAAACTCTGGTGCCTTTGTGGATGGCTGGTTTTTTGTTTTTTGTTTAGGAACTATTGTTTTAAAAGTTGTAAAGAGGGATTTTCCCAGACGTTTGTTTTAAACTCGCTACCTGTGTCTAATGTTGCGTAATTTTGGTAAGAATATATAGTAAAAATTAATAGTGTTGTGCAACCTTTACATTCCCCTGCGCTTGCGTGGCTATGAAGCGAAAGGGAAACTCAATATTTTTGTTTTGGCCCAACGCTTAATTCTATTTTTCTCTTTTTAATTTGATTTATTTACTTTTGAAAACCGTAATTTTTCAAAAGTTCAACCTTTTCATATGATAGATAAAAAATGTGGAAATCGTGTAAAAATTCGATATTTGCTAAATCATGGATTTGTGCGTCACCATGTCTCTTTAAGCAAAGAAGCAAAGGAACAATCTCTGTTGCAATACTTTTTTGAAAGGATTGAAAGCCAGAGTCCCTACTTTGTGCAGATTTGGCATATTATTCCAGATATCTGGATTTACCCGTGCAGCTGATAAATACAAATGTATGTACAGTTTGCTGGTCTAGGGTGACTTTTAATTATTTTCTCTGTTTCACCTTCTTTAGTACATGTGCAGAGAGTGTTGACCATGTAAGCTAATTTATCATCAACATTCCTTCCCTTTTTATCTGATGAAAACCATTCTGGAATATCCCAGTCAATGTCTACTTCTTTATCTTGTTCAACTGATTCCTTGTCATTCATGATAAAGTCAAAAGCATTTTCATCATTTACACTTTAGCCTTCATGCTCATTATCATTGACATCAAGATCAACACTCTCTTGTTCTAACTGATTAAATCTTCTGAAGATTATAAATGCTCCCAATAATGTCATTTATTCCCATCATTTCTTTGAATTTGTCAATATTTTCAGTGTCCATATTCAAAATGGCGTTGCTTATGTATCATTGGTTATATATCATTACCAGAAATGTCAGCCTTTTTATTTTTCTTCGCTTTCGTGGTATTATTGCTCGAACGTTTACGTTTGCCACCTTTTTTATATGCCGAAGACGACTTCGCCGTCGAAATTGAAGGCCCTTGTTCAGCATCATTTTGCAGAACCTGCAGTTGACCTTATCTCATTCATTTTAGAGGCAAGTCTTTTCTCTGCCTTTCTAATGTCCTCACTATCAAAGCCCTCAAAAGACTCATCACCCGAGCCTGCCATTATTGAGTGAACGTCAGAATTTTCTGTTAGGACATACATGCATGTGTTTCAACAACAAACTCATATCTCACGTGTACCACGTGAACACCCCCAGACCACGGCAGAGAAACAATAAATCACTCTGAAAATAAGAAGTGTATAAAACACTTGAAGGCATCGTCTTTTAAAACTCTATATTTGATAAAAAAGACTCAGATAATACCTTATAGCCCGCACGACGTGCGCCAAGAAAAATATGAGGCATAATGAGCAATCTAGCATGGCGGTGGTTATTTATACTAGTGATGTCACATGGGTTTTAAATTCTTTGAATAGCGAGCCCGCATGTAATTGGTCGAGAAATATGCTATTGATACTCCGATATAAAATAAAATACAAATAGTTTACGTTAATGATAAGCACATAGTATACACAGGTTAGACATTATTAGAAGAATTTTAGTTAACGTTTATAGGACCATTATTTGCCTAGATATGTGATCTGCTCCAAAAACATTAACTTCTTTTAGTATGACATGTGATGTTATCAAACAGTGTTAAAATTCAAAAGTCCAAAGGAAAATTACAAAACAGGAGCAGAGCAAGCACGGACCTCTAAAAAAATAGAGGTAGGATCAGGTGCCATGGAGGAGTGAGCATCCTCTGCTGACCGGTTACACCCGCCGTGTGTTCTTTGTCGTAATCAGGAAAAAACGGAAAAGTCCGTAGACAATTAGGTGATTAGGTATGGTCTAACAAGTAGTATAAAAAACGTCAGTCAGCATGCGACCCAGTGGAAGATTGTATTTGCTGACAAGGTCGTTGTATCGACCATAGAACTTACCAAAAGATGACTTCAAACGAGACTGTTGATAGTCCTGTTTTATCGACTTGTTTGTCAGTAGCTTGCCTCGCCTTAGAAACTGTTCATACGAAGAGGATGCCCTTGCGTATAGAATTAACCGAGAGACAAAAACACCATATAAAGGTGATGGAGGTATATTGATACATAAGTAAGGAAAGTAAGAACTGTACAAAATGGAAGTCATCACGTTTATCATAAAGATTTGTTGTTAGGTTACCATCAATATACATTTCCAGTAAAATATCCAAATATGAAACAGATGACGCAGGCTATGTGGTATTTTTTTATTTCAAGTTCACTGGAATATATCGAGTCGACACAAGTATGGAAATAACACTTGTTAGTTGATAATACGTCCGTCGATATACCTGAATGTTGAGTTGAGGGCCACGGCGAGTGATTTTTTTTTTCACGTACAAGTTTTTGAATAAATTCTGCTTCATATGAATACAAAAATAGGTCTGCTTACAATGGGCCACAATTGGTACCCATGGGAATTCCAACAGATTGTTGAAAGACCTGATTTCCAAAAACTACATAGATGTTTTCTATCAGAAACTCAAGCATCTTTTTAATATCCACTTCAGAGTACTTGTGTGCACTATCCGAATGGCTTTTAACAAAATAGTTTGGCAAATGACTGATGACAAGGGAAGTAAATTTACGTGATCCATTTTTATTAAAAAAGCAGCTATCAATGATGTCAAAAAGACGGGACTTTAATTTATCGTGGGGGTGGTTGTGTAAAATGTAGAAAAGTCGTAAGTTTTGATGCTATTGATTTTGGTAAAATTTTGGGATTTCAAGTTTTCTAAAAGTTCCTTTAAATTCTTAAGTATCCACATCTGATTTACACCGCTTCTTAAATATATACTGCTGTTCAGTACTCTTGAAGTTTCTCCTTTAATGCTGTTAATATATAGTTTGGTAAGAAATAAAGAAAGAGGCTTGATAGAACCTTTACTGGAACCCCCTATATATCTTTATTTGTAAGGATTTTTATGAAGTTTAGGAATTCAATAAAGGTAAAGTAATTCCAAAATTATGGCTCAGATTCAGCCTTTCAAGTACACAAGCACATAAATCATTAGATGCATCAACTATTCTAGTTTGGTAATTGCAAAATTGCCCCAAATACCCTGACTTCCTTCAGCATCCAAATCCTTTGGCTCAAATTCAGCATTAAAGCGTGTCACGTGCATAAGCTGCCCAATAAATGCAAGTTTTGTGGTTAGGACCAGTAATTACCGGTAATTAGTACTAATTACTCAGATATGGCCATCAAAAGGCACCTCTGCAAAAACTTTAACCTTCTTCAAATACCTCAACATCCTCATGACAGCATTTGAAATGTATGACTCAGGTTCAGCACCCAAGTCTGTAAATTCCTTAAGTATGACCTGATACACCATCCTTGCAATTTTAGTGAAGTTAGGACCAGTATCAATTAAGATATGGGACCTGTTTAAAAAACTTTAACCGGACGCCAAGGATGATACATGTAGCATACCCTCCCCCTGACATCGTCTCGGCGAGCTAAAATTATACATATTCATTAATTCATGATTTTTCAACGTTATTACCCCACCCCCTTCCTTCCCCTCCGTGTTGCACTGGTAGGGGACAAATAAAATACCGGTATTGACAAAAATAAATGGATGACACAAGAGCCAATATTTTACACAACAAACCTACCTGTTTGAAGGTGATGGCTCGACGTCCTTGGTTGGCATGATATTGCCACGTTCTTCTGTAAATAATATTGCTGACAGAGAACCAAACTGTCCAGTAAGCTGATCTCTGTTTGGTTTTTGGGGTGTAAATTTAGGTAGGTATACTTTTGATTTAGGTGGCAATTTTCTAAATTTGGCATTCTTTGATTTATTCTCAGAGACAAGACAGCCATTGATATCTTTGGAGTCAAGTAATTTCTTCAGATCGGCAATGCTTTGTGTGATTTCAGAAACTATGTGCGCTATTTCATCTTCTTGGTTTTTTAGAACAGCCAGGTGTTTGGTTTTCATTTCATTAATTTCAGTTTTACTTTTGCTAACAAGAATGTTGATTTCTTGATGTAATTCTTCGCCCATCTGTGTGGCATTTGTATGCAGCTTCCCGTAATAGATTTCTGCATCGGTTTTTTATTCCTTCAATTCCAAAAATATTTCTTTGTATTTGGGGTAGATTGAATGTTGTAATTCATTAAAATCTTTTTCTACAGCTTTTAGTTTGGACTCTATTACATCTAGTGAATGAAGTAAAGTGTGTCCCTTGTGTGAATTGGTCAAAATGCAGTTGGAACACACTGGCACATTGCATTCCTTGCAGTAAAATTCACATTGCTTTTTGTCATGTTTTGGGCAGTTTGGATAAATAGGAGTGGTTCCCCGCTGTTTGAAAGGAACCATTTTATGGTCTCTGGAATCATCTAGAACATGCTCCCCAACACAAGCTTTGCACAGGTCTAGGTGACACGTGTCACAATGTAGTGGGGGGAGGGGGGTCTCACAAAGATGGCATCGTACAACATCTTGGGCGCTACACTTAGGATCCATATTACACTTGGCTAAGCTTTCAAGTACCTGTAAATACATAGATACAGTTATATTTGGGGTATTTCAAACACTCCGCGTATCCTGTTTGCGGAAGTATGAAGTTTCGCTATGCAATGTGCGTAACAGCAACAAATAAAACTGTTTAACAGTCAAGTTATATCTTATATGTGTTATTTAATTAATGTATTCGCAATCCTGTATGGAGAAAATTTGCATGGTGAAAAACACTGTTCAATATTTTTCAAGTATGCTGTACATGCGCGGATCCAGAAAAATTTCCCAAAGGGGAGGGGATTCCTCGGGCTAATTTTGTTTCCCGGGGGGGGGGGGGGGGGTCCAAGATATATTTTAAATAACTTTACAAAGTGGATTTAAGAAGGAAAAAGTGATTTGGAATACATGTACCCCAAATGAGTTGTAATTATTTTCATTTTGTCCCTAATTAGAATGGCACGTACCCTATGTTACTAAAATTAAAATTCACACTGTTATGTGATATTATTTTTTCAACATCTCAGTCTCGGCACGGGCTGATAATGGATCC
Source organism: Magallana nippona (assembly GCA_033439105.1). Taxonomy (NCBI): domain Eukaryota; kingdom Metazoa; phylum Mollusca; class Bivalvia; order Ostreida; family Ostreidae; genus Magallana; species Magallana nippona. Next base: position 10,419,566 of record CM065920.1, read on the forward strand.
TTATACTATGTTATAGGATACAAACTTTTCTTTCTCCACCAAGTTAGTATGGGGTAGTTTGGTTTTGTATTTCTAAGAGGGTTAAAGCGAAAGGTAAATTCACATATTGTATTTGAATGTGTGTTTCCTTATTTGTTTAAAAAAAATAAAGAATCAAATAAAACAATGTGTAGCTTTGTAGATTGTTAAACGTTAACCGCTTCCCGAATTTATACATGATGACTTGTGTGCAGTTTTAGCTGTATCACAATCGTGCTTCAAGTGAAATCACGTGGAAGAATTTCACGTGAAATTAACGTGAATTTCACGCGAGGCACAGTTGCCTGTGTACCCAGGGTATTCGTAAGGATTGTTTTGTACACTTCAAGTAATTCTTTTGATTGTCATTACATTGGTGAATAGCCAAAGGCTTAACAATAAAGTATATTACAAAGCTTGAATATATAACGGTTCCAATGCTGGATTTTAATGAGTCAATTTTGTAAATAAGAAATCAATTATAGAGAAAAAAATAACATTCAGTCCGGCACAATGTATATCTACCAATTTATCGGTATTAAACCACCAAAAATTTAGTCCATAACTTTGATATAGTAGTATAGATATTTCAACCCTTGATTTGTGACCTTTTGAACTTAAAATCAGTGTTGAAAGTTGGAAGTCTGCCTATGGGATATTTAGCAAACAAGACTTTCATTTCTCTGGGATATTTTGACCCTAGATATCTCAATATATCTAGCGGTCATTTACTCTTTCAGAAGTATCTGAATTAAGTATATAAATGAAGACATCTGTCATGCAAAGGATTCTTAAGATATTGTGCTGATATTATCTTCCTATATCTAGGGTAGTTTGACAGTTGAACTTTACTACTGCGAACTCAAAACCGATCGAGATCTTCTACTCTATAAAGGGAAAAGTGCAAGATATTTGAAATCGGACAAGCAAAAGGTTCAAGAAATATTGAGACATTTTCTATACTGGTCGAAGTTGTTTGACTTTTGACCTTGTGATCTTAACGTCAATAATTTTAATTTATTTAAAAAAGTATTTAACTAGGAAAATCGTGAGTAAATCTAAAATAAATTTAGGGTATCAGTGTAATAAGTTTGATGTTTGTTTACATGAATTTCACTTGAAATTACATTGTATTTCACGTGAAATTCACATGAAAAAATTCACATGAATTTCCCTTCACACAAATTTCATGTGAAATTCATACAAAGCTTCATTTGAAAATCACGTGAACCTTTGGCTGTGTATAAAAAATTGAGAAGACACTATTTAGTTTTCGGCCGGTTGATGACCAGAATAGTTTGGTGTCTGTAAAGCGAATGGTTCTACAGATATTGAGTATGCAAAGTTTGTTGTCTTTCCAGCTAATGTTTCTTGAATAACTGATCGTACAACATGGTCGACCGACAGAGTAACAGATGCAATTTTTTTTCAAATGGATGATGAATTAGATGATTAAGTAGATGAAATAAGTTGTAAATAACGTATCTAGAAATCACGGCGTTATGTGGTGCAAATATTTTGTTGGTATAGCTACCACAACGAAGTATCGATTTTGTCGTATATTAACTGCACATCTACGTCATTACGCAAAATTTATAGGAAAAACGTATTTATACGTCATATGAAACATACATAAATAAAATCATCTTTGACGACATCGCTTATCTGAAAAACAAAGCCCTGTGTTGTGGAGTAAAATTGAGATTTTCTCCATAGCAACTCTCTCGTGGAAACTACTTTTTGTCGATTCAGTTAACACAAGAGACCCACGGGCATTAACGGTCACCCGAGTATGATGCAGCCCGTTTAACAATCGTATGACAATGCAAAATAAACTGAAAGAAGAAAATGTTTCTGTCAAGAACAAGATTCATTCATTTAAATTAAATACTCAAATCAAATTTTTTTTACAGAATAATCTTAGAAAAAACAATGTAAATTACAAATGCTTTTTTTTACTACACAATCACAAAAACCACACCCAAAAACCAAAATCTCCCTGTGACTTCTTTTCCTAAATCAAAAAGCACTTGTCAGGAAGAAGATATGCTTCAAGGAATGCTTTGGGCTCTGCCATTTATCGGTACATCAATACCATTCCCCAAAACATTATATGAATGCATTCAAAGCTTGGATAAATCGGTTGAAATTACGTGTGTCTGTTAAAGGAGAGTACTATAAAGGTAAAAAAAAACCCCAAAAATATCTTGTGTTATTTTTGTAACAACGAGGACATTATTTATTGAACACCCTCGTAGTTCATTCAGTTTTGAACTGACAAGCCAGAAATCTACGCGATCGAGTAAAACGACGTTCACGTATGAGTACACGCATTCGTTTTACTTTTAAAAGCTGCTTTCGAATGTATTGTATGGAAAGCCGTAGGGTACCCCCACATTATTATTATATTTTACTATATAATATGGTCAAAATAAAAATGTCCTACCAAAAATAATAATCTCTTCCATTTCCTTACATTTTTATTTTCACGCCACAATAATTATATTTGTACCTGCACACAATTATTAAAATCGGCTCCAAATAAAAATGTTAACCAAAAATAATAATATCTCACACAAAAAGAAAACAACAAATCTATCTCGCAAAGATAATTATTGTAAATTTCACAAATAAAGATTATTCTGGGTTATCATTATTATTGTGTACTGACAATAATAATCTTGCCAAGAAGACATTATTATTGTTGGTGGAAAGATTTAGACGCTTGAAAAGAAACGTTTATCTGATTCTGAATCACAATAATAATCTCTACTATGGAAAGCCGTATGGTACCCCCACATTATTATTATATTTTACTATATAATATGGTCAAAATAAAAATGTCCTACCAAATATAATAATCTCTTCCATTTCCTTACATTTTTATTTTCATGCCACAATAATTATATTTGTACCCGCACACAATTATTAAAATCGGCTCCAAATAAAAATGTTAACCAAAAATAATAATATCTCACACAAAAAGAAAACAACAAATCTATCTCGCAAAGATTATTATTGTAAATTTCACAAATAAAGATTATTCCCGGTTATCATTATTATTGTGTACTGACAATAATAATCTTGCCAAGGAGACATTATTATTGTTGGTGGAAAGATTTAGACGCTTGAAAAGAAACGTTTATCTGATTCTGAATCGCAATAATAATCTCTACCTTCTTTTCGGGCAGAGATTATTATTTGGACGCTTGAAATACAAACGCTTTTACAACGAAGATTATCAAATGTGACGTCACTAACAAAGTGAAAGTAATCGAAACAAATGGTGAAGGACTAAGATAAACATGTATATATGCGTGTTTTTTACACACAGACGTGTAAGATTAATATTTAGTACGTTCAACATCAATGTCAGAAAGTTAAATGATGCGCATTTAAGTGCAATTTATGTACGCTTAAAAGATTCCTAACCCACACTGTGTTGTATAACCCCCCGCTCTCCGACCTAACGTTAACACTGGTTGATAATGCTTACTAAGTTGATTATACTAAACTTAAGTTGTAGTTTACTCTTTTAATTTGCGTTGGGTGCTTCACACCAGCACCCTGCCCCTATTAAAGCACAGTAGTTTTTGCATGCATTAAATATTTTCTCATGTAAAGCGGTAAATTTACACAGTGATATAATAAGTTCAACTTCAATGTCAGAAAGTTATGTGTATTTAATTGTAATTTATCTACTTTTTATCTACACTGTGTTGTATAACCCCTTCCCCCCCCCCCCCCCCCCAGCCCTGTAGTTACCACTGGTTGTCTAGTTATGAAGTAATTTAGTTTATCATTTATTAAGAAACATGTATGTACAACATATGGTAGAACACATAGCTTAGTGGTCATAAGCATTTGGCTATAATAAGCAAAAAGTCACTGGTTATAAACCCCACAGTGGTCACTTAATGCTTTGTGTTGTGCACTTTGACAAGGCATTTTATCTATATTGTCACAGTCGTCCTAACTGAAATTGGGTACCGCATTAGCTGAGAGTTGAACCTGTAATGGACAGGTGTCCTAATGTCTCTTCTCTGCTTTGCATCATCGAAACTGGAAAAAAGCAGTATTAAGTACCAGCCTTATGCACTGTCATGGCTCGGAGAAGAGTTTAAAACAATACATGATTGATTGCATGACAGAATGAAATGGAAAGAACTTTAGTAGCTGTATACTTTAGGTTATATGTTGGTGTAAAATTTGTCAATTTTGTTTAAAGCAGTCCAAAAATATAATTTATAATTAAAATATGTATGTGTACGCGTGTGTGAGTCTGTCCCTTCACATACATGAAGTAATGCATTAAAATGTAGATATGAACAGTGGATATTGGCTACAGTAGCATAGCGTTAGAGCATCTGACTAGAGTTGCGGGGGTCCAGGATTTAATTCCCGGTTGTGCCATATGTTTTTATTGTGCATTTATTTATATGCTCTTTCCTCCTTTCCTACTACAATATAAACAAATTCCACCTTCTTCTTCGTTGTTAAAATTGTACCTCATACAAGTATGTCTGATCTAACATATTTAGAACATAACCCAGTCTTTTCTGACCTCATCAAAAGTTCTGCACCAAGCAAATGTCATCACTCAGTAGAGTATTTAGCGACTGCTGATAGGATGAAAAAAATTAAGTATATTAATGCAATGTGTGTGGATATTTCTGTTACTTCAAACAAAATTCAAAGGTACGTTTACACATATTTAACATGGAGGCCCGGTGCAGGGGAAATACATGGAGAAGTATGAATGGCCAAATCTTTATCATATCCCATCAGTAAAGCCAGGCCCTAAAACCAGAAGTCTTCTTCCAAGGCATGTTAATGTGCATTTCAGTAGACCTCTTTAATCACCATAACCATATATGGTTGCCTGCTATTTGTGTGAAAATAAACCCAATGTATATTGTGTATGTGTAAAACGTGTTCAACATTACGGTAATGTATATATTATGTTCATTTATATGTAAAATCTATCTGTGTTCATTTTCTTTTAAATCAATTTTTATCAAGGATACATCTATTTCTCATTTAAGGTGGCTCACTACACTTCAAAATAGTTTCTGAGAAAATTAATTATGGATGGATGGATGGATGGATGGATGGATGGATGGATGGATGGATGGATGGATAGATAGATAGATAGATAAAGAATATTAGTATAAAAGTCAAATAGTTGAAAAAAATGTGCAATTTTGGATTTAAAAAAGTTTTAATTTCAAAACTTTAATTTAGTAAATGTGATCAAAAGGCCCAGGCGGATTCAAACTCATGATCTGCGGTTTACAAGCCTGATACTTTAACCACTGAGCAATGATACTATACAACCAAATCGATTCACCGCCTGCCCACCATTTCAATAAGTTTTTTCTTTATATAACCCAGTTAAAAAGTTGAAGTCTAGGTGTAGTGAGGTCCCTTAATTGAGCAAAATATATTATTTTAGATTTGGCAATTTTAATTCACTGTGCACACTATTCCTCGATATCAACTTTATATTGGTAAATCTCTAATTAATGCATATAAAAAGAACTACAACAATTTGTTATCAAGCTTTTATTCCTTTTGAATCAGGGTGGGTAATATAGTTGATACATTCCAATTCTCTCTTTCTTGTTACTAAAATGAAACGTAAAAATATTTAATTCCTTTTTTGAAAGGTTGAACATATTTTTCATATCATAATCATATCCATATGCTGTAAATGCAAAACATAGTAGCAAATTAACACATGTTTTTAAAGATATTGTATTCTCATTTAAATTCATATTTATGAAAAATTAAATCATCAGGGGTGAATTTATCATCAATATTACATGTAAATACCTAACTTTTCACAGTTAAAATTAAGTTGCTCTGCTTTACTAGTTTACAGCATAATCTGTCCAATGGTACTGTCATATTACAAAGGCAAAACTTAAATCAATTTCAAATATTACATAAGATAAAAAAATCTAAGTTAAAATTTGTAAATTATTGGATTTATAAAAAAATGACCAATACATTTTTACTAACCTCCTGATAGCCACCACTGTGCTTAATTCTGGTTTCTTTCTTGTCCAAGATGTTGTCTGGTGTACTCCTTAAATACATGGAACTCTATCAACAGAAAAACAAAAATTCATGTATGTGTAGATTTACACATTGCACATTACAAATACACCTGCACTAAAATTCTTAAGTTAGATATTTCATGGATCAAAGGTATAATTCAAAACAAAACAGTAATGTTTACATTAGCCCCAGGGGCCTCTTCACTCACCTGAGCAACAAAAGGCATGACTGATCAAATTAGCTTTATTAGGTGAGTAGAAATTGTTTACAGAAGATCTTAATTATTCATTTTGTTTCTCCACATATCTTATGGTTATACATTGAACCCATTTTCTTGTGTCAGATTTTTCAAAGATATTTTTCAAAGATATTTCTGTATTTATTATGGCCCCACCCTATCCCAGGGGACCATAACTTAGACAAATATGAATCCCCATTACCCGAGGATGCTTTCACACAAGTTTCATCTTTTCTGGATAAATGGTATTAATAAAGAATATTTTTTAAAAATGCCAAGAAATTTTCAATAATTTAAAATTATCTCTCCTTGAAAGATAGGATGGTCCTTCATTTTAATAAATTTGAAGCCCCCTTCACTTAAGAATGCATTGTGCCAAGTGTAGCTGAAACTGGTGAAGATTGAAGAATTAAAAACTGAAACAATTATAGACATACTGACACAGAGACAAACAGATGTACGCTGGACAAAAAATGATCAGAAAGCCTCTCTTGAGCCCTCAGATCAGGTTAGCTAAAATGCCTTAGTAAATTGATGTATGATATTCAAATTAAAGGTAAAATTCTTAAGTTACATGTATTCTTCACATACTCTTCATTATAGAAAGACAAAGTAAATGAAAATTAAATTTCAATCTTTAATCTGTCTTGAAATATCATTTTTGAACAAATAAGGTCTAGTTCAAAACCAGTTACCCATCAATGAAGAGTTGATGAATGAAGCAGGTTCATTACAGACAGGACATGTCCATGTGGACTTTTTGTCATTATCATCAGTTCAGTGGGGCCACCAAAGCACTGGATGTGGGAACAGGTTCTGGCTTATGTAGATGTACATGTAAGCTGTAACAAACAGATGTAACAACCTCACTATATATATATTCATTAAACACAAATATTTGTTTTATTCCAATCTAAAACTGATTTAATTGAACATACATGTATACTGAATACATTGTTCTAATAGTGATTAAAAATAATAAATGCTGATTGTTTACAATATAAACCTTATACTTATTGCTGGTACATATTAGCCAGATAGAAACTTATTACTAAGACAGAACAGATATGGATTACATTGACAAGATACTGCTAATATTGACAGGAAACTAATTAGAATGACCAGATGCTGGTGTTTGTATATTAAACATAGGAGCACTGTAAGTAAAACTAAAGAAAACACAGTACATGTATTACAATGTATTAAGAAGCACTTATGTGTGCAAAAAGCACCAGAACGGTTCTTCGTTTTTTGTCTAGAACACTTAGAAAAAAGTAAATTTATTACAGTTAAGTTTACTTTGATTTGATTATATGGATGAACATGTTTCAAGATCTTTACCCTAACACATGATGTAGTTACTTACAGAGTAGGTATTTAACTGTCTGATTCATCTCCATAACTGAAACAAAGTAGGCATAAATGAAGATAATGTAAGACGGGAATTTGAATCAAGATACATGTAATTGTTGTTAAGAGAATGACAAATAGTAATTACAGGTGAGAGCTCTAGTGAAGTTTGCGTAAACCTTTTTAGTCTGCCCGACAAGGCCTCGGATCCCTGAAAACATAAACATATATATAAATCTATCGATAAGCATTGTCACAAGAAACAAGTCTTCCACTTAATTTATTAATTTAATGACCATGCCTGAAAACACCAAGAATGTAGCAGGTTAATAGAAAAAATACCATAGTTACTCATCTAAGTCAGCAGTCACGCCAGTTCAATGGTGTTAGGCACAGTTGGGGAGTGCTTTCGGAAAGGAGTTATATCCACTGGTTGACCAGGGCGCTTATAACAAACCATCCTTGGCTGACTGGTTGTAGTACAATTCTAAAAACAAAAAAGCCTGCTATAACATGTTTAAGGTTGTATGGGACATCTGTCGATATTAATGTGGATAAAAGAATACAATGATCAAAATACTTTCACCGTTTTAGAATTTTCAAACTTCACAATACTTGTCGAAAAATAAGTTTTGAAAAAATGTTGGAAAGTCAAAATTGTAAAAGCCCCACCAGGATTCGAACTCATGACTTACAGATTCATAGTTAATGCTCTAACCAATTGCGCCATACTGTTAGATATTAATATAGGGAAAGAAAATAATTATAAAATTATACTTGATGTTATTGTTTATTTCGATCTGAAAAACGTCACAATATGTAGGTGTCCCATACCACCTTCAGAGAATGGCAGATATATAAGTACACAACAGAATACTGTACAGAATGAAATAAATTGTGTCAGCTTTGAAGAGAATAAAAGCAAAGGACTTCAATATGTTAATCTTGGAAAATTATACACTGTAAACCCACTTTTATTCAAGTGAAAGAAATTTTTACGAGGTGTGCAGGAGCCTCAGTGTAGCAAATATTTCTTGCCGATGACCAGTATTTTCCATAATATAGTTGTAATAAAAAAAAACAGGTGTGGATAAGGCTTGGTCGCGAAAATTAGTCGCTGCGAACCAGTTTGTCTCAGGTAAATTGCGAAATAAAGTCGTTGCGAATAATAGTTGTTTACAGTATGTAAATTATAATTGATCTTATCACAGATTTTAATAAACTAAACAGAAGTATTAAAGCAACTACACACGGATAACATATGTCATAAAACAAGAATAACTGGTCATGTTAACAGTTACACAGCCTTGCTTTATAGACTACTTCACCTACAACTACAACAACAGTACATTTCAATGTTTAGCAGAGGATCTGACGTTCAGCAATGATCAACTGTTTTTTCTTTCCTAGGTAAAAGCAATAATGTAGTATTGAAAATAAAACACATATAAAGTTGTTTTCATACTCTATAATGTTGTATAACAAGCAAAAACATCATCAATCTTGGGGGGGGGGGGGGGGTAATGTAAATTGGTTTATTGCATAGGAGAAGAAAATAAACACTTATCCAACCTCTGTGTATATGTGGTTGGGGTCGGTGGGGTGGGAAGGGGTATAGTACATAAATAAATGTGTTTAAATGGTATTTTGTTATCCCCTCCCCCCCCCCCCCCCCCCCCAGTTTTGCATCCTTCCCAAACAGGCAGTTTTCTGGGAGTGAGTTGGTTTTTAGTAATCCGAGATTCCTCTAACTCTAACCCCTGCTTTTATATTGTGACATCCGAGATTCCTCTGACTCTTACCCCCCGCTTTTATATTGTGACGAAGTCAGAATATAAAAGCGGGGTTTAGAGTCAGAGGAATATCGGATATGTTTTTAGTTGTTGTACTGTTGTAAATTTATAAGATATATGTCAGCTGCGACAAAACGTAGGGTAGTCTCCAAACCTTTGTGCCTAATAGATTAGAGACAATCAAATAGCAATTAATTAAAAAGAAACGTACCTCGCATAATGACAGTCCTGACCGTCCATCCTCCTTTTTTGATGATCTAAAGTGAAAGTTAAGTTGCACATGCGCAATGGTAACATCTTCGTTGTAAAAGCGTTTGTATTTCAAGCGTCCAAATAATAATCTCTGCCCGAAAAGAAGGTAGAGATTATTATTGTGATTCAGAATCAGATAAACGTTTCTTTTCAAGCGTCTAAATCTTTCCACCAACAATAATAATGTCTTCTTGGCAAGATTATTATTGTCAGTACACAATAATAATGATAACCGGGAATAATCTTTATTATGGAAAGCCGTAGGGTACCCCCACATTATTATTATATTTTACTATATAATATGGTCAAAATAAAAATGTCCTACCAAAAATAATAATCTCTTCCATTTCCTTACATTTTTATTTTCACACCACAATAATTATATTTGTACCCGCACACAATTATTAAAATCGGCTCCAAATAAAAATGTTAACCAAAAATAATAATATCTCAAACAAAAAGAAAACAACAAATCCATCTCGCAAAGATAATTATTGTAAATTTCACAAATAAAGATTATTATTACTGTGTACTGACAATAATAATCTTGCCAAGAAGACATTATTATTGTTGGTGGAAAGATTTAGACGCTTGAAAAGAAACGTTTATCTGATTATGAATTACAATAATAATCTCTACCTTCTTTTCGGGCAGAGATTATTATTTGGACGCTTGAAATACAAACGCTTTTACAACGAAGATTATCAAATGTGACGTCACTAACAAAGTGAAAGTAATGTAAACAAATGGTGAAGGACTAAGATAAACATGTATATATGAGTGTTTTTTACACACAGACGTGTAAGATTAATATTTAGTACGTTCAACGTCAATGTCAGAAAGTTAAATGATGCGCATTTAAGTGTAATTTATGTACGCTTAAAAGATTCCTAACCCACACTGTATTGTATAACCCCCCGCTCTCCGACCTAACGTTAACACTGGTTGATAATGCTTACTAAGTTGATTATACTAAACTTAAGTTGTAGTTTACTCTTTTAATTTGCGTTGGGTGCCTCACACCAGCACCCTGCCCCTATTAAAACACAGTAGTTTTTGCATGCATTAAATATTTTCTCATGTAAAGCGGTAAATTTACACAGTGATATTTTAAGTTCAACTTCAATGTCAGAAAGTTATGAGTATTTAATTGTAATATATCTACTTTTTATCCACACTGTGTTGTATAACCCCTCCCCCTCCCCAGCCCTGTAGTTACCACTGGTTGTCTAGTTATGAAGTAATTTAGTTTAATCATTTATTAAGAAACATGTATGTACAACATATAATAGAACACATAGCTTAGTGGTCATAAGCATTTGGCTATAATAAGCAAAATGTCACTGGTTATAAACCCCACAGTGGTCACTTAATGCTTTGTGTTGTGCACTTTGACAAGGCATTTTATCTATATTGTCACAGTCCTCCTAACTGAAATTGGGTACCGCATTAGCTGAGAGTTGAACCTGTAATGGACAGGTGTCCTAATGTCTCTTCTCTGCTTTGCATCATCGAAACTGGAAAAAAGCAGTATTAAGTACCAGCCTTATGCACTGTCATGGCTCGGAGAAGGGTTTAAAACAATACATGATTGATTGCATGACAGAATGAAATGGAAAGAACTTTAGTAGCTATATACTTTAGGTTATATGTTGGTGTAACATTTGTCAATTTTGTTTAAAGCAGTCCAAAAATATAATTTATAATTAAAATATGTACGTGTACGTGTGTGTGAGTCTGTCCCTTCATATACATGAAGTAATGCATTAAAATGTAGATATGAACAGTGGATATTAGCTACAGTAGCATAGCGTTAGAGCATCTGACTAGAGTTGCGGGGGTCCAGGATTTAATTCCGGGTTGTGCCATGTTTTTATTGTGCATTTATTTATATGCTCTTTCCTCCTTTCCTACTACAATATAAACAAATTCCACCTTCTTCTTCGTTGTTAAAATTGTACCTCATACAAGTATGTCTGATCTAACATATTTAGAACATAACCCAGTCTTTTCTGACCTCATCAAAAGTTCTGCATCAAGCAAATGTCATCACTCAGTAGAGTATTTAGCGACTGCTGATAGGATGAAAAAAATTAAGTATATTAATGCAATGTGTGTGGATATTTCTGTTACTTTAAACAAAATTCAAAGGTACGTTTACACATATTTAACATGGAGGCCCGGTGCAGGGGAAATACATGGAGAAGTATGAATGGCCAAATCTTTATCACATCCCATCAGTAAAGCCAGGCCCTAAAACCAGAAGTCTTCTTCCAAGGCTTGTTAATGTGCATTTCAGTAGACCTCTTTAATCACCGTAACCATATATGGTTGCCTGCTATTCGTGTGAAAATAAACCCAATGTATATTGTGTATGTGTAAAACATGTTCAACATTACAGTAATGTATACATGTTCATTTATATGTAAAATCGATCTGTGTTCATTTTCTTTTAAAGCAATTTTTACCAAGGATACATCTATTTCTCATTTAAGGTGGCTCACTACACTTCAAAATAGTTTCTGAGAAAATTAATTATGATGGATGGATGGATGGATGGATGGATGGATAGATGGATAGATATAGATAGATAGATAAAGAATATTAGTATAAAAGTCAAATAGTTGAAAAAATGTGCAATTTTGGATTTAAAAAAGTTGTAATTTCAAAACTTTAATTCAGTAAATGTGATCAAAAGGCCCAGGTGGATTCGAACTCATGATCTGCGGTTTACAAGCCTGATACTTTAACCACTGAGCAATGATAATATACAACCAAATCGATTCACCGCCTGCCCACCATTTCAATAAGTTTTTTCTTTATATAACCCAGTTAAAAAGTTAAAGTCTAGGTGTAGTAAGGTCCCTTAATTGAGCAAAATATATTATTTTAGATTTGGCAATTTTAATTCACTGTGCACACTATTCCTTGATATCAACTTTATATTGGTAAATCTCTAATTAATGCATATAAAAAGAACTACAACAATTTGTTATCAAGTTTTTATTCCTTTTGAATCAGGGTGGGTAATATAGTTGATACATTCCAATTCTCTCTTTCTTGTTCCTAAAATGAAACGTAAAAATATTTAATTCCTTTTTTGAAAGGTTGAACATATTTTTCATATCATAATCATATCCATATGCTGTAAATGCAAAACAGAGTAGCAAATTAACACATGTTTTTAAAGATATTGTATTCTCATTTAAATTCATATTTATGAAAAATTAAATCATCAGGGGTGAATTTATCATCAATATTACATGTAAATACCTAACTTTTCACAGTTAAAATTAAGTTGCTAAGCTTTACTATTTTACAGCATAAACTGTCCAATGGTACTGTCATATTACAAAGGCAAAACTTAAATCAATTTCAAATATTACATAAGATAAAAAAATCTAAGTTAAAGTTTGTAAATTATTGGATTTATAAAAAGATGACCAATACATTTTTACTAACCTCCTGATAGCCACCACTGTGCTTAATTCTTGTTTCTTTCTTGTCCAAGATGTTGTCTGGTGTACTCCTTAAATACATGGAACTCTATCAACAGAAAAACAAAAATTCATGTATGTGTAGATTTACACATTGCACATTACAAATACACCTTCACTAAAATTCTTAAGTTAGATATTTCATGGATCAAAGGTATAATTCAAAACAAAACAGTAATGTTTACATTAGCCCCAGGGGCCTCTTCACTCACCTGAGCAACAAAAGGCATGACTGATCAAATTAGCTTTATTAGATGAGTAGAAATTGTTTACAGAAGATCTTAATTATTCATTTTGTTTCTCCACATATCTTATGGTTATACATTGAACCCATTTTCTTGTGTCAGATTTTTCAAAGATATTTTTCAAAGATATTTCTGTATTTATTATGGCCCCACCCTATCCCAGGGGACCATAACTTAGACAAATATGAATCCCCATTACCCGAGGATGCTTTCACACAAGTTTCATCTTATCAGGATAAATGGTATTAATAAAGAATATTTTTTTAAAAATGCCAAGAAATTTTCAATAATTTAAAATCATCTCTCCTTGAAAGATAGGATGGTCCTTCATTTTAATAAATTTGAACCCCCCTTCACTTAAGAATGCATTGTGCCAAGTGTAGCTGAAACTGGTGAAGATTGAAGAATTAAAAACTGAAACAATTATAGACATACTGACACAGAGACAAACAGATGTACGCTGGACAAAAAAAATGATCAGAAAACCTCTCTTGAGCCCTCAGATCAGGTTAGCTAAAATGCCTTAGTAAATTGATGTATGATATTCAAATTAAAGGTAAAATTCTTAAGTTACATGTATTCTTCACATACTCTTCATTATAGAAAGACAAAGTAAATAAAAATTAAATTTCAATCTTTAATCTGTCTTGAAATATCATTTTTGAACAAATAAGGTCTAGTTCAAAACCAGTTACCCATCAATGAAGAGTTGATGAATGAAGCAGGTTCATTACAGACAGGACATGTCCATGTGGACTTTTTGTCATTATCATCAGTTCAGTGGGGCCACCAAAGCACTGGATGTGGGAACAGGTTCTGGCTTATGTAGATGTACATGTAAGCTGTAACAAACAGATGTAACAACCTCACTATGTATATATTCATTAAACACAAATATTTGTTTTATTCCAATCTAAAACTGATTTAATTGAACATACATGTATACTGAATACATTGTTCTAATAGTGATTAAAATGAATAAATGCTGATTGTTTACAATACAAACCTTATACTTATTGCTGGTACATATTAGCCAGATAGAAACTTATTACTAAGACAGAACAGATATGGATTACATTGACAAGATACTGCTAATATTGACAGGAAACTAATTAGAATGACCAGATGCTGGTGTTTGTATATTAAACATAGGAGTACATGTATTACAATGTATTGAGAAGCACTTATGTGTGCAAAAAGCACCAGAACGGTTCTTCGTTTTTTGTCTAGAACACTTAGAAAAAAGTAAATTTATTACAGTTAAGTTTACTTTGATTTGATTATATGGATGAACATGTTTCAAGATCTTTACCCTAACACATGATGTAGTTACTTACAGAGTAGGTATTTAACTGTCTGATTCATCTCCATAACTGAAACAAAGTAGGCATAAATGAAGATAATGTAAGACGGGAATTTGAATCAAGATACATGTAATTGTTGTTAAGAGAATGACAAATAGTAATTACAGGTGAGAGCTCTAGTGAAGTTTGCGTAAACCTTTTTAGTCTGCCCGACAAGGCCTCGGATCCCTGAAAACATAAACATATATATAAATCTATCGATAAGCATTGTCACAAGAAACAAGTCTTCCACTTAATTTATTAATTTAATGACCATGCCTGAAAACACCAAGAATGTAGCAGGTTAATAGAAAAAATACCATACTCATCTAAGTCAGCAGTCACGCCATTTCAATGGTGTTAGGCACAGTTGGGGAGTGCTTTCGGAAAGGAGTTATATCCACTGGTTGACCAGGGCGCTTATAACAAACCATCCTTGGCTGACTGGTTGTAGTACAATTCTAAAAACAAAAAAGCCTGCTATAACATGTTTAAGGTTGTATGGGACATCTGTCGATATTAATGTGGATAAAAGAATACAATGATCAAAATACTTTCACTGTTTTAGAATTTTCAAACTTCACAATACTTGTCGAAAAATAAGTTTTGAAAAAATGTTGGAAAGTCAAAATTGTAAAAGCCCCACCAGGATTCGAACTCATGACTTACAGATTCATAGTTAATGCTCTAACCAATTGCGCCATACTGTTAGATATTAATATAGGGAAAGAAAATAATTATAAAATTATACTTGATGTTATTGTTTATTTCGATCTGAAAAACGTCACAATATGTAGGTGTCCCATACCACTTTCATAGAATGGCAGATATAAAAGTACACAACAGAATACTGTACAGAATGAAATAAATTGTGTCAGCTTTGAAGAGAATAAAAGCAAAGGACTTCAATATGTTAATCTTGGAAAATTATACACTGTAAACCCACTTTTATTCAAGTGAAAGAAATTTTTACGAGGTGTGCAGGAGCTTCAGTGTAGCAAATATTTCTTGCCGATGACCAGTATTTTCCATAATATAGTTGTAATAAAAAAAAACAGGTGTGGATAAGGCTTGGTCGCGAAAATTAGTCGCTGTGAACCAGTTTGTCTCAGGTAAATTGCGAAATAAAGTCGTTGCGAATAATAGTTGTTTACAGTATGTAAATTATAATTGATCTTATCACAGATTTTAATAAACTAAACAGAAGTATTAAAGCAACTACACACGGATAACATATGTCATAAAACAAGAATAACTGGTCATGTTAACAGTTACACAGCCTTGCTTTATAGACTACTTCACCTACAACTACAACAACAGTACATTTCAATGTTTAGCAGAGGATCTGACATTCAGCAATGATCAACTGTTTTTTCTTTCCTAGGTAAAAGCAATAATGTAGTATTGAAAATAAAACACATATAAAGTTGTTTTCATACTCTATAATGTTGTATAACAAGCAAAAACATCATCAATCTTGGGGGGGGGGGGGGGGGGTAATGTAAATTGGTTTATTGCATAAGAGAAGAAAATAAACACTTATCCAATCTCTGTGTATGTGTGGTTGGGGTCGGTGGGGTGGGACGGGGTATAGTACATAAATAAATGTGTTTAAATGGTATTTTGTTATCCCCCCCCCCCCCCCCCCCCAGTTTTGCATCCTTCCCAAACAGGCAGTTTTCTGGGAGTGAGTTGGTTTTTAGTGATCCGAGATTCCTCTGACTCTAACCCCTGCTTTTATATTGTGACATCCGAGATTCCTCTGACTCTTACCCCCCGCTTTTATATTGTCACAAAGTCACAATATAAAAGCGGGGTTTAGAGTCAGAGGAATATCGGATATGTTTTTAGTTGTTGTACTGTTGTAAATTTATAAGATATATGTCAGCTGCGACAAAACGTAGGCCTTTGTGCCTAATAGATTAGAGACAATCAAATAGCAATTAATTAAAAAGAAACGTACCTCGCATAATGACAGTCCTGACCGTCCATCCTCCTTTTTTGATGATCTAAAGTGAAAGTTAAGTTGCACATGCGCAATGGTAACATCTTCGTTGTAAAAGCGTTTGTATTTCAAGCGTCCAAATAATAATCTCTGCCCGAAAAGAAGGTAGAGATTGTTATTGTGATTCAGAATCAGATAAACGTTTCTTTATTCAAGCGTCTAAATCTTTCCACCAGCAATAATAATGTCTTCTTGGCAAGATTATTATTGTCAGTACACAATAATAATGATAACCGGGAATAATCTTTATTTGTGAAATTTACAATAATAATCTTTGCGAGATGGATTTGTTGTTTTCTTTTTGTGTGAGATATTATTATTTTTGGTTAACATTTTTATTTGGAGCCGATTTTAATAATTGTGTGCGGGTACAAATATAATTATTGTGGCGTGAAAATAAAAATTTAAGGAAACGGAAGAGATTATTATTTTTGGTAGGACATTTTTATTTTGACCATATTATATAGTAAAATATAATAATAATGTGGGGGTACCATACGGCTTTCCATACTTTATTTGTGAAATTTACAATAATTATCTTTGCGAGATAGATTTGTTGTTTTCTTTTTGTGTGAGATATTATTATTTTTGGTTAACATTTTTATTTGGAGCCGATTTTAATAATTGTGTGCGGGTACAAATATAATTATTGTGGCGTGAAAATAAAAATGTAAGGAAATGGAAGAGATTATTATTTTTGGTAGGACATTTTTATTGTGACCATATTATATAGTAAAATATAATAATAATGTGGGGGTACCATACGGCTTTCCATACTCTACCTTCTTTTCGGGCAGAGATTATTATTTGGACGCTTGAAATACAAACGCTTTTACAACGAAGATTATCAAATGTGACGTCACTAACAAAGTGAAAGTAATGTAAACAAATGGTGAAGGACTAAGATAAACATGTATATATGCATGTTTTTTACACACAGACGTGTAAGATTAATATTTAGTACGTTCAACATCAATGTCAGAAAGTTAAATGATGCGCATTTAAGTGCAATTTATGTACGCTTAAAAGATTCCTAACCCACACTGTATTGTATAACTCCCCGCTCTCCAACCTAACGTTTACACTGGTTGATAATGCTTACTAAGTTGATTATACTAAACTTAAGTTGTAGTTTACTCTTTTAATTTGCGTTGGGTGTCTCACACCAGCACCCTGCCCCTATTAAAACACAGTAGTTTTTGCATGCATAAATATTTTCTCATGTAAAGCGGTAAATTTACACAGTGATATTTTAAGTTCAACTTCAATGTCAGAAAGTTATGAGTATTTAATTGTAATATATCTACTTTTTATCCACACTGTGTTGTATAACCCCTCCCCCTCCCCAGCCCTGTAGTTACCACTGGTTGTCTAGTTATGAAGTAATTTAGTTTAATAATTTATTAAGAAACATGTATGTACAACATATGGTAGAACACATAGCTTAGTGGTCATAAGCATTTGGCTATAATAAGCAAAATGTCACTGGTTATAAACCCCACAGTGGTCACTTAATGCTTTGTGTTGTGCACTTTGACAAGGCATTTTATCTATATTGTCACAGTCCTCCTAACTGAAATTGGGTACCGCATTAGCTGAGAGTTGAACCTGTAATGGACAGGTGTCCTAATGTCTCTTCTCTGCTTTGCATCATCGAAACTGGAAAAAAGCAGTATTAAGTACCAGCCTTATGTACTGTCATGGCTCGGAGAAGGGTTTAAAACAATACATGATTGATTGCATGACAGAATGAAATGGAAAGAACTTTAGTAGCTGTATACTTTAGGTTATATGTTGGTGTAAAATTTGTCAATTTTGTTTAAAGCAGTCCAAAAATATAATTTATAATTAAAATATGTACGTGTACGTGTGTGTGAGTCTGTCCCTTCACATACATGAAGTAATGCATTAAAATGTAGATATGAACAGTGGATATTAGCTACAGTAGCATAGCGGTAGAGCATCTGACTAGAGTTGCGGGGGTCCAGGATTTAATTCCGGGTTGTGCCATATGTTTTTATTGTGCATTTATTTATATGCTCTTTCCTCCTTTCCTACTACAATATAAACAAATTCCACCTTCTTCTTCGTTGTTAAAATTGTACCTCATACAAGTATGTCTGATCTAACATATTTAGAACATAACCCAGTCTTTTCTGACCTCATCAAAAGTTCTGCACCAAGCAAATGTCATCACTCAGTAGAGTATTTAGCGACTGCTGATAGGATGAAAAAATTAAGTATATTAATGCAATGTGTGTGGATCTTTCTGTTACTTCAAACAAAATTCAAAGGTACGTTTACACATATTTAACATGGAGGCCCGGTGCAGTGGAAATACATGGAGAAGTATGAATGGCCAAATCTTTATCACATCCCATCAGTAAAGCCAGGCACTAAAACCAGAAGTCTTCTTCCAAGGCTTGTTAATGTGCATTTCATTGGACCTCTTTAATCACCATAACCATATATGGTTGCCTGCTATTTGTGTGAAAATAAACCCAATTTATATTGTGTATGTGTAAAACGTGTTCAACATTACGGTAATGTATATATGTTCATTTATATGTAAAATCTATCTGTATTCATTTTCTTTTAAAGCAATTTTTATCAAGGATACATCCATTTCTCATTTAAGGTGGCTCACTACACTTCAAAATAGTTTCCGAGAAAATTAATTATGATGGATGGATGGATGGATGGATGGATAGATAGATATAGATAGATAGATAAAGAATATTAGTACATGTATAAAAGTCAAATAGTTGAAAAAATGTGCAATTTTGGATTTAAAAAAGTTGTAATTTCAAAACTTTAATTCAGTAAATGTGATCAAAAGGCCCAGGTGGATTCGAACTCATGATCTGCGGTTTACAAGCCTGATACTTTAACCACTGAGCAATGATAATATACAACCAAATCGATTCACCGCCTGCCCACCATTTCAATAAGTTTTTTCTTTATATAACCCAGTTAAAAAGTTAAAGTCTAGGTGTAGTGAGGTCCCTTAATTGAGCAAAATATATTATTTTAGATTTTACAATTTTAATTCACTGTGCACACTATTCCTCGATATCAACTTTATATTGGTAAATCTCTAATTAATGCATATAAAAAGAACTACAACAATTTGTTATCAAGTTTTTATTCCTTTTGAATCAGGGTGGGTAACATAGTTGATACATTCCAATTCTCTCTTTCTTGCTCCTAAAATGAAACGTAAAAATATTTAATTCCTTTTTTGAAAGGTTGAACATATTTTTCATATCATAATCATATCCATATGCTGTAAATGCAAAACATAGTAGCAAATTAACACATGTTTTTAAAGATATTGTATTCTCATTTAAATTCATATTTATGAAAAATTAAATCATCAGGGGTGAATTTATCATCAATATTACATGTAAATACCTAACTTTTCACAGTTACAATTAAGTTGCTCTGCTTTACTATTTTACAGCATAAACTGTCCAATGGTACTGTCATATTACAAAGGCAAAACTTAAATCAATTTCAAATATTACATAAGATAAAAAAATCTAAGTTAAAGTTTGTAAATTATTGGATTTATAAAAAAAATGACCAATACATTTTTACTAACCTCCTGATAGCCACCACTGTGCTTAATTCTTCTTCCTTTCTTGTCAAAGATGTTGTCTGGTGTACTCCTTAAATACATGGAACTCTATCAACAGAAAAACAAAAATTCATGTATGTGTAGATTTACACATTGCACATTACAAATACACCTGCACTAAAATTCTTAAGTTAGATATTTCATGGATCAAAGGTATAATTCAAAACAAAACAGTAATGTTTACATTAGCCCCAGGGGCCTCTTCACTCACCTGAGCAACAAAAGGCATGACTGATCAAATTAGCTTTATTAGGCGAGTAGAAATTGTTTACAGAAGATCTTAATTATTCATTTTGTTTCTCCACATATCTTATGGTTATACATTGAACCCATTTTCTTGTGTCAGATTTTTCAAAGATATTTTTCAAAAATATTTCTGTATTTATTATGGCCCCACCCTATCCCAGGGGACCATAACTTAGACAAATATGAATCCCCATTACCCGAGGATGCTTTCACACAAGTTTCATCTTTTCTGGATAAATGGTATTAATAAAGAATTTTTTTTAAAAATGCCAAGAAATTTTCAATAATTTAAAATTATCTCTCCTTGAAAGATAGGATGGTCCTTCATTTTAATAAATTTGCACCCCCCCCCCCTTCACTTAAGAAATCATTGTGCCAAGTGTAGTTGAAATTTGCTTAATGGTACTGGTGAAGATTGAAGAATTAAAAACTGAAACAATTATAGACATACTGACACAGAGACAAACAGATGTACGCTGGACAAAAAATGATCAGAAAACCTCTCTTGAGCCCTCAGATCAGGTTAGCTAAAATGCCTTAGTGAATTGATGTATGATATTCAAATTAAAGGTAAAATTCTTAAGTTACATGTATTCTTCACATACTCTTCATTATAGAAAGACAAAGTAAATAAAAATTAAATTTCAATCTTTAATCTGTCTTGAAATATCATTTTTGAACAAATAAGGTCTAGTTCAAAACCAGTTACCCATCAATGAAGAGTTGATGAATGAAGCAGGTTCATTACAGACAGGACATGTCCATGTGGACTTTTTGTCATTATCATCAGTTCAGTGGGGCCACCAAAGCACTGGATGTGGGAACAGGTTCTGGCTTATGTAGATGTACATGTAAGCTGTAACAAACAGATGAAACAACCTCACTACATATATATTCATTAAACACAAATATTTGTTTTATTCCAATCTAAAACTGATTTAATTGAACATACATGTATACTGAATACATTGTTCTAATAGTGATTAAAATGAATAAATGCTGATTGTTTACAATATAAACCTTATACTTATTGCTGGTACATATTAGCCAGATAGAAACTTATTACTAAGAAAGAACAGATATGGATTACATTGACAAGATACTGCTAATATTGACAGGAAACTAATTAGATTGACCAGATGCTGGGGTTTGTATATTAAACATAGGAGCACTGTAAGTAAAACTAAAGAAAACACAGTACATGTATTACAATGTATTGAGAAGCACTTATGTGTGCAAAAAGCACCAGAACGGTTCTTCGTTTTTTGTCTAGAACACTTAGAAAAAAGTAAATTTATTACAGTTAAGTTTACTTTGATTTGATTATATGGATGAACATGTTTCAAAATCTTTAACCTAACACATGATGTAGTTACTTACAGAGTAGGTATTTAACTGTCTGATTCATCTCCATAACTGAAACAAAGTAGGCATAAATGAAGATAATGTAAGACAGGAATTTGAATCAAGATACATGTAATTGTTGTTAAGAGAATGACAAATAGTAATTACAGGTGAGAGCTCTAGTGAAGTTTGCGTAAACCTTTTTAGTCTGCCCGACAAGGCCTCGGATCCCTGAAAACATAAACATATATATAAATCTATCGATAAGCATTGTCACAAGAAACAAGTCTTCCACTTAATTTATTAATTTAATGACCATGCCTGAAAACACCAAGAATGTAGCAGGTTAATAGAAAAAATACCATACTCATCTAAGTCAGCAGTCACGCCAGTTCAATGGTGTTAGGCACAGTTGGGGAGTGCTTTCAGAGAGGAGTTATATCCACTGGTTGACCAGGGCACTTATAACAAACCATCCTTGGCTGACTGGTTGTAGTACAATTCTAAAAACAAAAAAGCCTGCTTTAACATGTTTAAGGTTGTATGGGACATCTGTCGATATTAATGTGGATAAAAGAATACAATGATCAAAATACTTTCATCGTTTTAGAATTTTCAAACTTCACAATACTTGTCGAAAAATAAGTTTTGAAAAAATGTTGGATAGTCAAAATTGTAAAAGCCCCAGCAGGATTCGAACTCATGACTTACAGATTCATAGTTAATGCTCTAACCAATTGCACCATACTGTTAGATATCAATATAGGGAAAGAAAATAATTATAAAATTATACTTGATGTTATTGTTTATTTCGATCTGAAAAACGTCACAATATGTAGGTGTCCCATACCACCTTCATAGAATGGCAGATATAAAAGTACACAACAGAATACTGTACAGAATGAAATAAATTGTGTCAGCTTTGAAGAGAATATAAGCAAAGGACTTCAATATGTTAATCGTGGAAAATTATACACTGTAAACCCACTTTTATTCACGTGAAAGAAATTTTTACGAGGTGTGCAGGAGCCTCAGTGTAGCAAATATTTCTTGCCGATGACCAGTATTTTCCATAATATAGTTGTAATTAAAAAAAAACAGGTGTGGATAAGGCTTGGTCGCGAAAATTAGTCGCTGTGAACCAGTTTGTCTCAGGTAAATTGCGAAATAAAGTCGTTGTGAATAATAGTTGTTTACAGTATGTAAATTATAACTGATCTTATCACAGATTTTAATAAACTAAACAGAAGTATTAAGGCAACTACACACGGATAACATATATCATAAAACAAGAATAACTGGTCATGTTAACAGTTACACAGCCTTGCTTTATAGACTACTTCACCTACAACAACAGTACATTTCAATGTTTAGCAGAGGATCTGACGTTCAGCAATGATCAACTGTTTTTTCTTTCCTAGGTAAAAGCAATAATGTAGTATTGAAAATAAAACACATATAAAGTTGTTTTCATACTCTATAATGTTGTATAACAAGCAAAAGCATCATCAATCTTGGGGGGGGGGGGGGGGTAATGTAAATTGGTTTATTGTATAAGAGAAGAAAATAAACACTTATCCAATCTCTGTGTATGTGTGGGTGGGTTCGGTGGGGGTGGGAAGGGGTATAGTACATAAATAAATGTGTTTAAATGGTATTTTGTTACCCCCCCTCCCCCCAGTTTTGCATCCTTCCCAAACAGGCAGTTTTCTGGGAGTGAGTTGGTTTTTAGTAATCCGAGATTCCTCTGACTCTAACCCCTGCTTTTATATTGTGACATCCGAGATTCCTCTGACTCTAAACCCCGCTTTTATATTGTGACTTGCGTCACAATATAAAAGCGGGGGGTAAGAGTCAGAGGAATATCGGATATGTTTTTAGTTGTTGTACTGTTGTAAATTTATAAGATATATGTCAGCTGCGACAAAACGTAGGGTAGTCTCCAAACCTTTGTGCCTAATAGATTAGAGACAATCAAATAGCAATTAATTAAAAAGAAACGTACCTCGCATAATGACAGTCCTGACCGTCCATCCTCCTTTTTTGATGATCTAAAGTGAAAGTTAAGTTGCACATGCGCAATGGTAACATCTTCGTTGTAAAAGCGTTTGTATTTCAAGCGTCCAAATAATAATCTCTGCCCGAAAAGAAGGTAGAGATTATTATTGTGATTCAGAATCAGATAAACGTTTCTTTTCAAGCGTCTAAATCTTTCCACCAACAATAATAATGTCTTCTTGGCAAGATTATTATTGTCAATACACAATAATAATGATAACCGGGAATAATCTTTATTTGTGAAATTTACAATAATTATCTTTGCGAGATAGATTTGTTGTTTTCTTTTTGTGTGAGATATTATTATTTTTGGTTAACATTTTTATTTGGAGCCGATTTTAATAATTGTGTGCGGGTACAAATATAATTATTGTGGCGTGAAAATAAAAATGTAAGGAAATGGAAGAGATTATTATTTTTGGTAGGACATTTTTATTTTGACCATATTATATAGTAAAATATAATAATAATGTGGGGGTACCCTACGGCTTTCCATAGTATTGTTTATCTAATTAAATGTCAGCTATAACTTCCGTATCTATAAAAGATAAGTTTGACTTCGTTTCATAAGAAAAATACAAAGAAGTTCTCATACGGTATGATACAAAAGAAAATTGCATAACCCGCTTATGCGGGCTGTTATTTTTCTGAAATGCTAGCTACCTTCATACCCACATGAAACACCAAAAAGCCATTTTGTTTTCGTTTAAATGTTTCCAATAATGAATCTAGCCTTAACAAATAAGTCTCCAGCAATAATAATGTGCGTCTTTGCTTAATAGAAAAGGTCAACTAAGAAACAATTTTTTTTAAAAATCTTCCTGACCAAAACCAAAATGGCTAAGAAATATTGGCAGGACTTGCCTTTAGGTTAATGAAATGCACTATGCTGTTGAAATAGATAGTGCGAGATAAATGTTTGTTAAATTTTACGCATGGAAAACGTTCAAAAAGTCCTTGTTTTAGACGAATACTGAATTTTACTCATTGATTGGAGACCCCCCCTTTCTATATTGCTGGATTCGCCTCTGTGATAGAATGTTGTGTCGTAAAATCTTCAAAGGTGTTTCTTTAAAATTGTAAATAGTGTCCCCGATGAAATGCCTACTTTTGCTATATGTTTAATGATTAATCGACCATCATTAGTAATAATATCGGTTATTTTTGCAAGTATTGCATCCGTTAAAGCCGTATGAGTTGCTCCAAGACGTTGCATATCCTTAAGGCCTATTTGACCATTTTTGAATTTGCTGATCCACCTGTAAACTTGTCTCAATCACATAAATTTGTTTCCATACACATCACACAGTTCTTTGAAAATTTATTTCGAGTCTTATTGGATGATGACTTACCAATCATATATCATACAGTGTCTCGAGTAGGGGTCATATAAAAGCTTCTCAAAGGAGTATTCGATGATAAAACCTGGTCAGATAAACGGCAATAAATATAATATGAACCAAATCATGCGTGAAAAAAAATTTCAAAAGTAAATTGAACCCTGTATTTTAAGGATTCTGATTAGTGACATTATTTATTGAACGCCCCTCGTTTACTCGATAAGAAATAGAGAAGAAAATACCTAGTGGATGTTCTTATAAATCTGTGTTTTTAGCAATACTGCTTAAGTTTATGTATTCTTTTTTTTATTTTCCACGTGTTTACTTAGTTAAATAAACACCGCATGCTGAAGGGAAGTACTTTAAAAATCGATAAGATATCGATAGGGTTTTTTTTAGAAGAAATATATATTACGGCTTATTGTTCAAAATTCTTTAAAGACGCGACTTTTAAGCATTTATTTGAGATAGTTGTAGCATTCATATTTATAGATGGGAAAAATCGCCTTTAAATAAGCATTAAAAGTTTTTAAAAAATTCATGTCCCATAGAAAGGGGGGTCTGACCCCCTTTCCCTCCCTTCTTCTGGATCCGCCAATGTATCATGATATAATGATGTAAGCACTCTATATAACACTTTTATCATTTCATTTTCCATTACCACTTCTAAGCAGATAAATGACTTTTGGGAAGCTATCATGTTTTATACCTGAATTATCTATTTGGTCAGGTCACACTCGAGTTAAGAGTGTTTTTCAGTTTAAAAGTCATTTATCTAGCAACATCCATGTAATATATCACTATATAATCTTAAATAGAGCTAACAATGATCAAAGAAATGAAAATGTCTTACATTTAAACAATGAACACCTACTTCGCTTAGCTCTTCCTGTGATAAAATGGAGTCATGTGATCTTTGGCATGCTGTAAAATTGGGAATAATTTCGACGCTTTGGTCAAACCAAGTTAAAACAAAAGAAAAACGTCTGTAACATATTTCAGTAACAGAGTAACAGTAACAGTAACAGAGCACCTTTCTTTTCGGTAATCTAAGCTTCGACTAAAAACGGCATTCACTAACTCTATAATAGTTCCGATGTTCTCTTTACGTTACTTGAACATTTGTGTTTTATCCAATTGTTTTATTTCCTCAGTCATATACTAAACATTCACTCTGTGAACTGCTTGACGTCACGGTCAAGAGGAAGAGATTTTTACAGAATTAATGCACAGGCACCTGACGTTATACGTTTTTCTCATAATAAAAGCATATAATCTTGCCTAATTATTAGCCAAGGGGTATCATGGGTATAGATATATATTTTATAAAAGAAAAATTTATTACGTTAATTGCTTGTGCACAAAAGCCCGACTCGTACACTAGTAACCCCGGTCATGAATTTCACAATTCAGAACAAAGTACTCTACTAAATGCCAATGCCAGTGGAGAAATTCTGTAAAATATTCGTCAATCTAAGGCCGTCAGAATCTTGAATATTCAATTTGAATTCCCTTTCCCCAACTGATTTGGTCATGGACGTACTTTCTGAGAAGACTAGAAAATGTTCAAAAGTGTGCGACCAACAGACACGAACATCGCTAAAAGATACAGCTCTCTCTGTAGGTCAGTTTTCAAACCACCCACAATACAAGCTGTACTAGACTTCAGGCAAAGACAAACATCTTGCTTCCCTATCGCTGCGATATTGATATTAAAAACCAACAAGCTTCTTATCGATCATGTTTACTTGCAATGATATGACAAGCCGTACTAGATTTCATGCAAGGACAAACCTCTTACTTCCCTTATCCCTGTGATATTGATAACAAGAGAAAAGCTGTCAATGTGACAGCAAACCGGGTTTTCTTTTGTGTGAACAGTATCCACAATCCATTTGTCAACCCTGAATTGATGAACACTACCTATCCAGAGAAATGGTGTCCTCTATATGCAATATTTTTGCCGAAAATGTTCAACAGCTGTTATTTTTTTCATAAATTATCAGAAATCAAAATCCTAGCAATATGCACACCTCTGATATATGTACAATTGATCTTCAAAAGAATAACTTCTTATTTTGAAAATTGTAGGAAGAGTTATCCGTAAAATAGGGGTACCCTATATGCAATATTTTACCAAAATGACTAAGTTCAACAGCTGGTATTTTTTTCATAGATTATCAGATATCAAAATCCTAGCAATATGAACACCTCTGATATATGTACATTTGATCTGCAAAAGAACAACTTCCTATCTTGAAAACTGTAGGAGGAGTTATCCGTACAATAGGGATACCCTTTTGTTTTGGCAGCCGCCCTCCCGCCCGCCATTTTCACGATTTCAATAACCGGATTTTTCCTTTGGAAAACCCGGTTAATAAAAACCAACAAGCTTCTTCTCGATCATGTTTACTTGCAATGACATGACACAGTTACATTCATAAATAAGCAATCAACTTTTTAGAAATGAACAGTAAATTCTTGTAAGATTATATACAATCAAAAATAATGCAGAATTTACATCAATTGAAGTAAAGTTTAGCTGTTACATTAGTTATAAAAACAAAGTAAATAGATACCCATAATCTGCAATAGAGTATGCATCATCAGCTTAGGCAATTCAATTAGTAAATCACCCATTGCGATGTGATTTTACAATCTTATTCAAAGAACACAGGAATAGTTGATTGTTCCTATCAGTTCATTATCACAAATACAGTTTCATCCTCCTCCAATAACAAGTCTTGGTTTAACAGTCTGATCAATAACGTACTGTGGTCCATCCATAATCTTCCTCTCCCTCGGGTTTTCTGACAGCTAAAACAAAAAACATCACAATAAAACAAAATCTGAAACACTCTCCTTTTGATTCTGATTATTCATTCAGGTAGTAAGGATTCCTACCTCCTTTTTCTGGCTGTTTGTCTCTCCAGCTTCTTCCTCCCTCGCGACTCGGTGGGGGTCCTTCACCTACAACAGTAAAGTCATAATCTTAGGAGGCACACTGCATATACTGTCACACAAAAAGATACTAAAATATGACATTAAATTCTGGCAATGGTTAGTTTGCTTAAAACTTAGCTATGTTATGCAAAATTTGCCACTTTAAAAGAATCTAATTGTATTTAAAGTCAAACGTATGTGACCTAAGCTACTGTAATTAATCATCATTAGAGTAATTGGTATCTGAAATTTTTTTGGGTCCTTTCATTGACAACAATTTGAAGAAACTCAACATTAGACACTTTTTCGAACAGTTCTTTTCAAAGTTTTTTCAAAGAATAGGCCAAACACTATATGTTAACTTTAAATTTGACACAAAATAAACCAAAGATTGTAGAAAGCTATAAAAAGCAACAGCAAAAATTCAATTAATCATTGAATGCTTATATTTGGATATCGTCGGTCCTATAACACACCAGACCGTGCAGACAAATTGAATACCGCACATTATATTTATGACATATTTGTGTATCGTCGCTTTAAAGCCATTATATACGCTCTTTGTCAGGAATATGAATAATAAATGGAACAGCCATAAAATGTGTTATTTATTTTTCCTCCGGGACAAAAAATATAGTGCCAGAAACTTTGTCGATAAAATTCTTTTTTATGATTGAATATACATGATTTAACAATTATTTTTAATAAGTATATATCAAATTTATTATGTAAGTTGGAACATTTTAATCAATCTTACAATAATAAATCTAGTCAATTGAAAACGCGTGATGACGTTTACTTTTACTCAAACGCCGTGAACAGGTTTGGCGTGTTTTTGAAAATTGAACGTCACATATTTCCAATGCAAACATAAGGGAAATATATGCTGAAGGTAAATAAATATCTACAAAACATATTTATAATAGAAATTATCAGTTATATGATATGATTTTATATACTGTGTTATATTGATCCAAGCAGCAATATCAATAAATCCACTCTTTAGGTAATAGCTACTTTACTGGCCTTCTGTAATTGATCTACACTCACTACGTATAAAGACCCCTCTAACTGGTCCTCTGTCCTCTCTAGCTGGTCCTCTGTCATCTCGCCGGCTCCATCCCTCTTTCTCTCCGGTCCTCTCTCTTCTGCTGTCTCCTCCAGTTCTGACTCCTCTCCAGGCTCCTCCTTCTCTTTTATCTCCCACCTCCTTCTTACGTCGGTCTCTCCACGAGTCGCCACCTCGGCGTTCTTCACCACCACCACCTCCTCCCCATCTTTCTTTCCACCCACCACCTCTATCCCGGTCTCTTTCTTCTCTGGTTGGAGCTCGATTAGAGAAACCGTCCCAATCCCGATGAAATTTCCAACGGTCATCTCTAGGTAAAGTTCGTCTGTCTCCAAAGTCTTCGTTTTCACGAGCTTTGCTATCCAATTTATCAGGAGGTAAGATATTAAGATATTATGATACAATAAAATATTGAATCAAACTATACATTATATTGAGTCATATGATGCAATAGGTTCATGTATCATATGACACAATAAATATACTGTATTATATGAAACCATACGATACTGCATTATATTATACGATACAATATATGTATTGAATCATTTGATACAAACTGTATGACATTATATCATATCATATCATATCATATAATAAAGCAGTATTAGATTATATAAGTCCATTTTGTTTCATACGATATATTGTATGATATATTTTATAATATGATGCAATATCATTTCATTACAGTAAATTTTAAATCACGTCATTTTATCATAACATAAACTATGGTGCAATATCAGGAATAGGAATCATATTATTATGTGTCAACAATTAAATCAACCAAACAAGTTTGAGTGAGGTAGGACCAGGTTTTCATAGCATCCTTGATTATTGAGATCAGGTTCTGTATCTGGAGGTAGCCTTATGTCTCATATCAACCATAGAAGGCATAGTTGGTTAGGACAAGCATTTCTTCCAATATTCAAATCTTATTTTGAAATACCTAGTAAATTTGCACCTTCCATAGCACAAGGATAATGAAAATAAAGTTCTGTACCTAAAGCTACCTATATATTACACATCAGTAGTTATATTATATCGGTGGTCGGCTAATGCCCGCAACGTATATTTAGCATACAAAAATGAACAAAATAAAAAGCAAAATTTTGTACATCTAACAGGTGAAACAAAATTAAAACTCTGATAACAAGAAGCAAGAACAATAACACTGACAAAGCAAATTATTAATTTTTTTCCGAGCATAATTCGAAAGTAAAGGGCTTATAATATTTGCATAAAAATAACCGACTTTGTATTTGTCAAAAAATAGTTCTCTCCAGTTTTTTTTAATATTCGGGGCGAGTTGACTGTGAGGAAGTTGGTCTATATAATACCCTAAGACGGGACAATTTGGAATACAAATTTTATAACTTACGGTTCTGGGCAGGGTAAAAGTATTTGAGAAGCATCGATGTTGTTTTAGGTTGGGGCAAATGTATGGGATGTAGCTGACAATGGTGGAAAATAAGTCACACCGTAAAACATATAACTTTGTCCCAAGTTTTTGCTTCCACCACTTTTTGCTTAAAGTTTTGACAAAATGAATCATAAAATACATTTGCGTTCAAGCTACATTCATCTACTTATATGAAAAAAGTCGAGATTTTTTTGTTTTGAAACGCCCCCTCTATCGCTTCGGGTTTCAATACAAAACCAAAAATTAAAAAGTCTACGGGGATTTTGCATTGCAATTAAACATGAAAAGTACCCGGATGATAATATAAAAAAATATGCGAGGAGTCATGAAAATTTTCGAATGGATAAGATGTCAGATTTTCCAATTATAAATCCCCGTAAGAGACGTATTTTCATTCCAGTAAATTTCTACGGGTTTAAAGAGGGAGCGTATGAAAGAAGAAAACTTAGAATGTTACCATTTATTGATTTCAGTTGATTTTTGCTGACAGGTTTGTGTATTTATTCAGAAAATCAACAAAAAATGATGGAAACAATAAGCTAGAGCAGACTATAACTGTGCCCATCTTAATGGGGTATGTCAGCACAGAGGGTTCCGCTTAAACTGATAGTCAATTGGTCAAAGAAAAATTATCAGATTAACCGATTATTAGATTAACCGGTTTAGCGTTTATGTGGTCTTTGATTTTGGTATGGAATAAAATATAACTTGTTGTAAGACATAATTTATCAATGAAAAGAAATAATCTGTATCTCAATTTTTTGAAACGAAATTATTAACCTTTTATTAGCAATGAAATTGCATTTAAGTCTTTATTTTGTTTATAATTGCTCAAAAGAAAATGTTTCTCATATATGATGGTTTTAAAGTGGCCGCCATTTTGACAGGAAGTAATAAGAGGAAATGGCTAATTGTCTGAACAGTCCCTCTTTTCACCTGGATAATTTATTTTAATTCTTTTTCTGTGATGTAAAATGCTCTTAACTAATTAATTATATATGATAAAAACTTTAAGTTGCTCTAAAATATCTAACCTGTCCGATCATTTGGACAATCAAAATCACAATCCTAATCTAAAGCTTTATAGTTCGTATGGACAGTTAAATCAACCATAAAAGTTTGAATTAGTTAGGACTATTGTTATCTAAATAACGAATTTCTCCAAAAACCTTAGCCTTCTTCAGCATCCAAAAACTATGACTCAGATTCAGCTTTCAAACCTGTCGAAAGCATGAGAACACAAGTCATAACATGTACTAACCATCCTAGTTTGGTAACGATAGAACAAAAACTTGCAAATAGGTTTCATATGGACATCAAAGGACACCTGCTCCAAACACTTTAACCTGCTCGAAAAACCCTTTCCTCCTCTAGCATCCAAAATATTAGGCTCATACTTAGCATTAAAGCCTGTAAAGTGCTCGAGGATCATAAAATGCAACATCCATGCAAGTTTGGTGAAAATATGACCAACAATAACATAGATATGGCCATCAAAGGGCACCTGCTGAAAACCATAACATCTTCCAATATCTGAAAATGGCTTCGGTTTTTCGATATGCATGCAAATTAATAGGTTTGACTGGATATGTAAGAAATAAATGCATGTAGCAGTATTAAAATAATCAAGCATATTGGAAATAGTTTTATCTATGATCATGAAGTTGTTTGAAAATTTTTTTACACATTTTTCTGCCTTGCCGGTCATCAAGAGTTTTCATCATGTTTGATAAATCCTTAGTGTTTGTTAAAAGAAAGACTAATGCATTTATTCAATTTCATTTTACTCCCTTATTAAAGAAATTACTGCATGATTTTTAAAAATAATTCTAACTGAAGAAAAATGATTGTATGCCGTATGAGCCATTTTGTTTACAAAACACACCTACCTGTTTGGGGGTGATGACTCGACTTTCTGGGTTGACATGATAATGCCACGTTCTTCTTCTGTGAAAGATATTGTTGACAGAGAACCAAACTGTTCAGTAAGCCGACCTTTGTTTATTTTCAGAGGTGTAAAGTTTGGCAGGGATACTTTTTGTTTAGGTGGCATTTTTCTAAATTGAGCATTCTTCGATTTATTCTCAGTGACAAGGCAGACATTTTTGGAGTCAAGTAATTTCTTAAGTTCGGCAATGTTTTGTGTGATTTCAGAAACTGTGTTCGCGATTTCATCTTCTTGTTTTTTTAGAACAGCCAAGTGTTTGGTTTTCATTTCAATAATTTCAGTTTTATTTTTGCTAACAAGAATGTTGATTTCTTGGTGTAATTCTTCGCCCCTCTGAATGACATCGGTTGTCAGTTCCCCGTAATAGATTTCTACATCGTTTTTTTCTTCCTTCAATTCCAAAACAATTTTTTCGTACTTGGGGTATATTGAGTTTTGCAATTCATTAACATCATTTTCTACATCTTTCAGTTTGGACTCTGTTACATCTAGTGAATGAAGTAAAGTGTGTCCCTTGTGTGAATTGGTCAAAATGCAGTTGGAACACACAAAGACATTGCATTCCTTGCAGTAAAATTCACATTGCTTTTTGTCATGGTTTGGGCAGTTTGGATAAATAGGAGTGGTTCCCCGCTGTTTGAAAGAAACCATTTTATGGTCTCTGGAATCATCTAGAACATGCTTCCCAACACAAGCTTTGCACAGATCTAGGTGACACGTGTCACAATGTAGTGGGGGGAGGGGGGTCTCACAAAGATGGCATCGTACAACATCTTGGGCGCTACACTTAGGATCCATATTACACTTGGCTAA
Organism: Magallana nippona; assembly: GCA_033439105.1. NCBI lineage: Eukaryota > Metazoa > Mollusca > Bivalvia > Ostreida > Ostreidae > Magallana > Magallana nippona. The sequence goes on from CM065920.1 coordinate 10,453,191, forward strand.
GCTTTCAAGTACCTGTTAATATATAGATACAGTTATATTTGGGGTATTTCGAATCACTCCGCGTATCCTGTTTGCGGAAGTATGAAGTTTCGCTATGCAATGTGCGCAACACCAACAAATAAAACTGTCTAACAGTCAAGTTATATCTTATATGTGTTATTATACCCCCACTTTCTAAAGAAAGTTCGGGTATATTGTTGTTACCCTGTTCCGTCTGTCCGTCCGTCCGTCCGTCCGTCCGTCTTTCACGTTTTACTTTCTCAAACTGCTCTTACATCTTATAAACCAGCAAACTGAACTCTTGGAGTATGATTTAGGGTATCATGTTGTTTTGTAAACAGGTTTCAAAAATTCTCTGGTAGTCCTGGGGGTCAAATAATTGGTAAAAAATGACGTTTTTTGACAAAAATCCTTCTTCCTCGAACTCCTTTTACATTGTCAACAGTAGACAAATCATCTTTTGGAATATGTTTTGGGGTGTCCTATAGATGCGCAATAAGGTTTCGGAAATTTCAATTTTGTCCTGGGGGTCATTAAATGGCTGAAAAATAACGTTTTGTTTTTTTTTACAAAAAGTCTGGTTTCAAAAAACGTCAATTTCTTTTTGCAGTAGCCTAATGATCTTATAGAATATGCTTCAGGGTGTCATGTTGACGTGTAATCATGTTTCAGAATTTTTGTGTTTATCACGGGGGTCTGTGGGCATAAAAAAATGATGTTTTTTTGCCAAAAAAATATGGTTCCCAGAACTCCTCTTACAATTTATGCAGTAGTTATGTCATCTCTTGAGATATGATAGGGACTGTCCTATAGATGTGCAATAAGGTTTTAAAAATTTAAATTTCATCCAGGGAGTCAAACAGTAGCTGAAAATTGACGTTTATCACTCCTAAAAAAACCTACTTCCCAGAACTCCTCTCATGATTTAATGAATAGCCACATCATATCTTGGGGTATGATAGGGGCTGTCATATAGTCATGCAATAAGGTTTAAAAACTTTAAATTTCATCCAGGGAGTCAAATAGTAGCTGAAAATTGACGTTTATCACTCCTGAAAAAACCTACTTCCCAGAACTCCTCTCGTGATTTAATGAATAGCCACATCATTTATAGGGATATAATAGGGGCTGAGCTATAGATATGCAATAAGGTTTTAGAAATATAAATTAATGCATAAGATGCATAAGGAGGAAGAATATATATGCTTTAGGGGTGGGGATCACAAGCATTTTTTTCAAGTTACTTGATCATTTTTGATTTTGGGAGGGTGGGGTGGGGTTAGGGTGACCCCCAGATGCCATGACCTACTAATACCACAAAAAAGATTTGCCTTGACATGGTCATGGTTCAAGAAGCAAAAATATATATGGATAAGGAGCGGGGATTTCGATGATTTTGAGGATATTTTAAAAATATTCGACTATTCATGTTTTCGGGTGGCAGGTGGGTGGGGAGATTCAGAGTCTCTTCTCACATTTTTACAGTAGCAAAATCATTTCTTGATTGGTTTTTTCTGTATGATGTCAGATGTACATAAAGAGATTTTGGGAATTGCATTTTAATCTTAAAGATAAACAAAATGTTATATATACTTGTGGAAATTATAAAGTCAGTCAACAAAAACCTTGCTGTAAAAAACACAGCACTGGGGTCATCATTGGGCTAGGGCTAGGAATTACAATACATATGAATAAGATAGATTACTTGATTAGTTCTAACTCTGGAAAGTCACTGGGCATCTCAAAGGGGGTATAACCTATATACATGTACCAATTGATGTGCAATGACACAAGGAGCAAGAATGAATATGGTTTAGGGGTGGGGATCTCAACAATTATTAAAATGTACTATCATTCCCTATTTCAGAGGAGGGGGTGGTGGTGGTTTAAAAGCAACTCTTGGGGGGGGGGGGGGTTAGGGGGAATGACCCAAGGGGCAAGGGCCAATTTGTCTTAAATATATCTTGACATGATCAGCAGAATTCGACAGAATGATAACTATAGGGCATCTGCAAAGTGGAGCCCTAAATAAGTTGTTAATAGTTACAAAATCAATCTTTAGAAATGTTTTCATGAGTCATAAATCTTGACATACCACATATCTCTTGACAAAAAAGAATAATCAAAATAAAAGAAAATTACAGTCATTAACTCTTTTTCTATTACTGGTGTATGATGATGGGGAAGGGGGTTTAATTGGGGGGGGGGGGGGGGGGAGCTGCAGCATGCCTTCATTCTCACTAGAAATGTATACCTAATCCACACATCCTGACTCCCTTTGCCAGCATACTGTTATCTAAATAAAGATTATGATACAGTATGCTGGCAAATGGAGATCACATTTTAGAAAGTGAAAGTAAAACTTAACTGTACGTTTTGTATACCGGTGTCTCATAATATTGTGCTACTACATGTATATACTTACCTGTATTGGTCAACATCATAATGATAATCCAATTAGAGCACAATATAAATTCCTTTAGCTGATCACCACAAAAGAAACATTTATTCATGATAATTAATCCTATTCTGCATATCGAAAACACATATGCATGTACACCACGTGAAACCCATCTAACCAAAGAGCTGGGTAAAACTAGTACCTGCTAATGCAACCTGTAGACCTGTGTAGACCCATGGGCATGGGCATGATTTAATTTTGTTTGTAATGATTATATAGACCATACTTTCTATGACACGAAATGTTTAGATTTTTTATGAATTTAAAATTCATATGCAAACAGTAAAACCCCAAATTGTACATAAAAGTAATATATTTATTATTGGATGTGATCTCATCATTTATGAAAATCATAATTTTTAAAAAGTACCGGAAATTGCATGTGGCCTTCTTTTTGACTAAAACCGGTACAAGAGAATGTTATTTAGAGGCAAACACTTGGTGCGGGTATTACTGTCTAATGACAGCATCTAGTTTAATTAATGTATTCGCAATCCTGTATGGAGAAAATTTGCATGGTGAAAACACTGTTCAATATTTTTCAAGTCTGCTCCGAAAGGGGAGGGGATTCCAAGGGCTAATTTTGTTTCCCGGGGGGGGGGGGGGGGGTCCAAGATATATTTTCAATTACTTTACAAAGTAAATTTAAGAAGTAAAAAGTGATTTGGAATACACGTACCCCAAGTGAGTTGTAAATATTTTCATTTTTTCCCTAATTTAAATGGCACGTACCCTATGTTACTAAAATTAAAATTCACACTGTTATATGATATTATTTTCTCAACATCTCATTCTCAGCATGGGCTGATAATGAATCCTTATACTATGTTATAGGATACAAACTTTTCTTTTTCCACCAAGTTAGTATGGGGTAGTTTGGTATTGTATTTCTAAGAGGGTTAAAGCGAAAGGTAAATTCACATATTGTATTTGAATGTATGTTCCCTTATTTGTTTTAAATAAATAAAGAATCAAATAAAACAATGTGTAGCTTTAATTTGTAGATTGTTAAACGTTAACTGCTTCCCACTTCCCCGAATTTACACATGATGACTTGCAGTTCTAGCTGTGTCACAGCCAATCGTGCTTCATGTGAAATCACGTGGAAAAAGGTTTCACAAGAAGTTCACGTGAAATTAACGTGAATTTCACGTGAGGCACAGTTGCCTGTGTACCCAGGGTATTCCTAAGGATTGTTTTGTACACTTCAAGTAATACTTTTGATTGTCATTGCATTGATGAATAGCCAAAGGCTATAAAGGATATTACAAAGCTTGAATATATAACAGTTCCAATGCTGGATTTTTATGAGTCATTTTTGTAAATAACAAATCAATTAAAATAACATTCAGTCCGGCACAATGTATATACTTTTTATAAAAAGTCACGTCTCTACCAATTTACCGGTATTAAACCACCAAAACTTTAGTCCATAACTTTGATATAGTAGTATTATAGATATTTCAACCCTTGATTTGTGACCTTTTGAACTTAAATCAGTGTTGGAAGCTGGGAGTCTGCCTATGGGATATTTAGCAAACAAGACTTTCCTTTCTCTGGGATATCTTGACCCTAGATGTCTCAATATATCTAGCGGTCATTTACTCTTTCAGAAGTATCTGAATTAAGTATATAAATGAAGACATCTATCATGCGAAGGATTCTTAAGATATTGTGCTGTTATTATCTTCCTATATCTAGGGTAGTTTGACAGTTGATCTTTACCACCGCAAACTTAAAACCGATCGCGATCTTCTACTCTATAAAGGGAAAAGTGCAAGATATTTGTAGTCGGACAAGCAAAAGGTTCAAGAAATATCGAGACGTTTTCTATACTGGTCGAAGTTGTTTGACTTTTGACCTTGTGACCTTAAAGTCAATAATTTTAATTTATTTAAAAAAGTATTTAACTAAGAAAATCGTGAATAAATCTAAAATAAATTTAGGGTATCAGTGTAATAAGTTTGATGTTTGTTTACATGAATTTCACTTGAAATTACATGTGTATTTCACGTGAAATTCACATGAAAAAAATCACATGAATTTCCCTTCACACAAATTTCATGTGAAATTCATACAAAGCTTCATTTGAAAATCACGTGAACCTTTTTAACGTAAATTTCACGTGAGGCACAATTGGCTGTGTATAAAAAATTGAGAAGACACTATTTAGTTTTCGGCCGGTTGATGACCAGAATAGTTAGCGAATGGTTATAGAGATATTAGTATGAAAAGTTTGTTGTCTTTCCAGCTAATGTTTTTTGAATACATTGTAACTGATCGTACAACATGGTCGACCGACAGAGTTTTTTTTCAAATGGATGATGAATTAGATGATTAAGTAGATGAAATAAGTTGTAAATAACGTATCTAGAAATCACGGCGTTATGTGGTGCAAATATTTTGTTGGTATAGCTACCACAACGAAGTATCGATTTTGTCGTCTATTAAGTGCACATCTACGTCATTACACAAAATTATAGGAAAAACGTATTTATGCGTCATATTAAACATACATAAATAAAATCATCATGGACGACACCGCTTATCTGAAAAACAAAGCCCTGTGTTGTGGAGTAAAATAGAGATTTTCTCTATAGCCAACTCTCTCGTGGAAATTACTTTTTGTCGATTCAGTTAACACAAGAGACCCATGGGCATTAACGGTCACCCGAGTATGATGCAGCCCGTTTAACAATCGTATGACAATGCAAAATAAACTGAAAGAAGAAAATATTTCTGTCAAGAACAAGATTCATTCATTTAAATTAAATATTAAAATCAAATTTTCTTGACAGAATAATCTTAGAAAAAACAATGTAAATTACAAATGTTTTTTTTACTACACAATCACTAAAACCACAACCGAAAACCAAAACCTCTAGGGTCATGAATTTTACAATAATTAGGTAGACTATCTTTCTCATCCTAAACAAGTATTCATCATGCCTGCTAGATGTCTAATAGTAGAAATATTTTTTTTAATTGATAGTGCATATTCACTATATGATACTTTGAGCCCCTCTTCCCCTTGCCCAAACACCCTCACCATATATTCAAGGGTCATGAAACTAACAATTTTATTATAGGCCTCTTTCATTATTCTTATGATGCACTAAGTTTGCCTACTAGATAACCATTAAAGGCAAGAAGATTTTTTTAAAGATAAATACATATCAACTAAATGACCATTGAACTCCCACCACCAAAACACAAGAACCATGACCCAGATTTGGGGAAGGGATGAAAATATATGGCCCAGACTATGATTTTACACACGTCTGCTATGACCTTTATCTTAGAAATTTGGTGCAAGGTCACTGCACATCTTTTACCACAGGCACTCGTTGACTGATCGCTATAGGGAGCCCCATAAGCGGGCTGTAATAAAGTTAGTAAACAGTGAATAATGAATTTTTCGCTTTGTGTATAGATATTGCACAACATGAGCAGATTTTGCTAGTGTATCTGAGAGATGTACTACATTTTGTAATATTTTGATATCAATACATGATAAGTTTACTACTGTATATTAAGAGTTTTAAAATCTGCATTTGAAGATTTTACGACACAACATAATTCTATCACAGAGGCGAATCCAGCAATATAGAAAGGGGGGGGGGTCTCCAATCAATGAGTAAAATTCAGTATTCGTCCAAAACAAGGACTTTTTGAATGTTTTCCGTGCGTAAAATTTAACAAACATTTATCTCGCACTATCTATTTCAACAGCATAGCGCATTTCATTAAGGCAAGTCCTGCCAATATTTCTTAGCCATTTTGGTTTTGGTCAGGAAGATTTAAAAAAAATTTTGTTTCTTAGTTGACCTTTTCTATTAAGCATAGACGCACGTTATTATTGCTGGAGACTTATTTGTTAAGGCTAGATTCCGATTCTTGGAAACATTAAACAAAAACAAAATGGCTTTTTGGTGTTTCATGTGGGTATGAAGGTAGCTAGCATTTCAGAAAAATAACAGCCCGCATAAGCGGGTTGTGTAATTTTCTTTTGTATCATTCCGTATGAGAACTTCTTTGTATTTTTCTTATGAAACGAAGTCAAACTTATCTTTTATAGATTCTGAAGTTATAGCTGACATTTAATTAGATAAACAATACATTCGAAAGCAGCTTTTAAAAGTAAAACGAATGCGTGTACTTATACGAGAACGTCGTTTTACTCGATCGCGTAGATTTCTGGCTTGTCAGTTCAAAACTGAATGAACTACGAGGGGCGTTCAATAAATAATGTCCTCGTTGTTACAAAAATAACACAATAAGATATTTTTTTTACCTTCATAGTACTCTCCTTCAACAGACACACATAATTTCAACCGATTTATCCAAGCTTTGAATGCATTCATATAATGTTTTTGGGAATGGTATTGATGTACTGATAAATGGCAGAGCCCAAAGCATTCCTTGAAGCAAATCTTCTTCCTGACAAGTCCTTTTTGATTTAGGAAAATGAAGTCACAGGGAGACAAGTCGGGTGAATACGGAGTATGGGGCAAAACATGAATCTTTTCTTTTTCCAAAAATGAGCTCACAATCTGGGATTTATGTGCTGGGGCGTTATCATGAAGAAGTCGAATTTTGCGATTTCCAGATTTTGGTCTCTTCCTTTCGTAATGTTTATTAACTTTCTTCAGCACATAATTTTTGTATACATGTCCGGTGATTGATCGGCCTTTTGGAATAGCAACTTGAACTACAGGACCTTCTCTATTAAAGAAAATTGCGTATAATTCTTCCTTTGTACTTCGGCATCGTTTTGCTATAACAGGACATTTTGCCTTTTTAGTCAACCACATTTTGTTATCAATTTTCCTCTAAGGTTCAAAATAATATATCAATGTTTCATCACTTGTATCACTTTCCGATAAACTTCGTCCATCGCAATTTTTATAGATTTTAAGTAGTTTTTTTTACATTTCAACCCGCAATCGTTTTTGTTTTTCTTTAATAAATGAGGTATCCATCTTGCACTAACCTTTCGGAGGCAAAGGTGTTTCTATAAAATTGTAAATACAATCCCCGATGAAATGCCTACTAAATTTGCTATTTGTTTAATGGTTAATCGACCATCATTAGTAATGATATCGGTTATTTTTGCAAGTATTGCATCCGTTAAATCCGTACGAGTTGCTCCAAAACGTTGCTTATCCTTAAGGCCTATTTGACCATTTTTGAATTTGCTGATCCACCTGTAAACTTGTCTCAATTACATTAACTTGTTTCCATACACATCACACAGTTCTTTGAAAATTTATTTCGAGTCTTTACCTAGCCTGACACATGCTTTTATGTAGCCTCGCATTTCAGCCTTATTGGATGATGACTTACCAATCATATCTCATACAGTGTCTCGAGTAGGGGTTACATAAAAGCTTCTCAAAGGAGTATTCGATGATGAAACGTGGTCAGATAAACGGCAATAAATAGAATATGAACCAAATCATGCGTGAAAAAAAAATTCAAAGGTCAATTGAACCCTGCATTTTAAGGAATCTGATTAGTGACATTTAAGCATTGAATGCTTATTTTTGGATGTCGTCGGTCCTATGACACACCAAGCGGTGCAGACAAATTGAATACCGCGCGTTAGCATTCAATGCTTATATTTATATTCATACTGATGTCTATTTGTATGAAATGTATGTGTATCGTTGCTGTAAAGCCAATATATACGCTCTCAGTCAGGGATATGAAACATACATGGAACAGCCATGTTAACATCTTATTTAGTTCGATTCCGCGACTAAAAATATAGTGCCAGAAACTCTGTAGAGAAAAATCCCATTTTTTAAGGAATAGATATAATTTAATGATTATTTTTCAAAAGTACATATCAAATTGGTTATGTAAGATTAAACGTTTCATTTAATCTTACAAAAATAAATATACTCAAAACACGTGGAGACGTTTATATTTGTGCACATGGCGCATGAATTATGAAAGTGTATTCATAGAAAATTGAACGTCGCAGATTTTCAATGCAAAGATAAGGGGAAATATACACTGAATGTAAATATTATTTATTGAACGCCCCTCGTATACTCGATAAGGAATAGAGAAGAAAATACCTAGTGGATGTTCTTATAAATCTGTGTTTTAGCGATACTGCTTAAGTTTATGTATTTTTTTCTAGCTTTTTTCCACGTGTTTACTTAGTTAAATAAACACCGCATGCTGAAGGGAAGTACTTTAAAAACCGATAAAATATCGATAGGGTTTTATTTTTCAGAAGAAATAAATTATGGTTTGTTGTTCGAAATTCTTTAAAGACGCGATTTTTAAGCATTTATTTGAGATAATTGTAGCATTCATATTATAGATGAGTAAAATCGCCTTTATAAATAAGCATTAAAAGTTTTTAAAAAATTCATGTCCCATAGAAAGGGGGTCCGACCCCCGTTCCCTCCCTTCTTCTGGATCCGCCAATGTATCATGATATAATGATGTAAGCACTGTATATAACACTTTTATCATTTCATTTTCCATTACCACTTCTAATCAGATAAATGACTTTCGGGAAGCTATCATGTTTTATACCTGAATTATCTATTTGGTCAGGACACACTCGGGTTAAGAGTGTTTTTCAGTTTAAATCTATAAATAAATATATATCTAGCAATATCCATGTAATATACCACTATATAATCTTAAATAGAGCTAACAATGATCAAAAAAATGAAAATGTCTTACATTTAAACAATGAACACCCACTTCGCTTAGCTCTTCCTGTGATAAAATGGAGTCATGTGATCTTTGGCATGCTGTAAAATCGGGAATAATTTCGACGCTTAGGTCAGACCAAGTTAAAACAAAAGAAAAACGTCTGTAACATATTTCAATAGCAGAGTAACAGTAACAGTAACAGAGCACCTTTCTTTTCGGTAATCTAAGCTTCGACTAAATACGGCATTCACTAACTCTATAATAGTTCCGATAATTGAACATTTGTGTTTTATCCAATTGTTTTATTTCCTCAGTCATATACTAAACATTCACTCTGTTAACTGCTTGACGTCACGGTCAAGAGGAAGAGATTTTTACAGAATTAATGCACAGGCACCTGACGTTATACATTTTTCTCATAATAAAAGCATATAATCTTGCCTAATTATTAGCCAAGGGGTATCATGGGTATAGATATATATTTTATAAAAGAAAAATTTATTACGTTAGTTGCTTGTGCACAAAAGCCCGACTCGTGCACTAGTAACCCCGGTCATGAATTTCACAATACAGAACAAAGTACTCTACTAAATGCCAATGCCAGTGGAGAAATTCTGTAAAATATTTGTCAATTTAAGGCCGTCAGAATTATGAATATTCAATTTGAATTCCCTTTATTCAACTGATTTGGTCATGGACGTACTTTCTGAGAAGACTAGACAATGTTTAAAAGTGTGCGACCAACAGACACGAACATCGCTAAAAGATACAGCTCTCTCTGTAGGTCAGTTTTCAAACCACCCACAATACAAGCTGTACTAGATTTCAGGCAAAGACAAACCTCTTGCTTCCCTATCCCTGCGATATTGATATTAAAAACCAACAAGCTTCTTATCGTTCATGTTTACTTGCAATGATATGACAAGCCGTACTAGATTTCATGCAAGGACAAACCTCTTGCTTCCCTTATCCCTGTGATATTGATAACAAGAGAAAAGCTGTCAATGTGACAGCAAACCGGGTTTTCTTTTGTGTGAACAGTATCCACAATCCATTTGTCAACCCTGAATTGATGAACACTACCTATCCAGAGAAATGGTGTCGTCTATATGCAATATTTTTGCCGAAAAATAACTAAGTTCAACAACTGTTATTTTTTTCATAAATTATCAGAAATCAAAATCCTAGCAATATGCACACCTTTGATATATGTACAATTGATCTTCAAAAGAATAACTTCTTATTTTGAAAATTGTAGGAAGAGTTATCCGTAAAATAGGGGTACCCTATATGCAATATTTTACCAAAATGACTAAGTTCAACAGCTGGTATTTTTTTCATAGATTATCAGAAATCAAAATCCTAGCAATATGAACACCTCTGATATATGTACATTTGATCTGCAAAAGAACAACTTCCTATCTTGAAAACTGTAGGAGGAGTTATCCGTACAATAGGGATACCCTTTTGTTTTGGCAGCTGCCCTCCCGCCCGCCATTTTCACCATTTCAATAACCGGATTTTTCCTTTGGAAAACCCGGTTAATAAAAACCAACAAGCTTCTTCTCGATCATGTTTACTTGCAATGACATGACACAGTTACATTCATAAATAAGCAATCAACCTTTAATTAGAAATGAACAGTAAATTCTTGTAAGATTATATACAATCAAAAATAATGCAGAATTTACATCAATTGAAGTAAAGTTTAGCTGTTACATTAGTTATAAATACAAAGTAAATAGATACCCATAGAGTATGCATCATCAGCTTAGGCAATTCAATTAGTAAATCACCCATTGCGATGTGATTTTACAATCTTATTCAAAGAACACAGGAATAGTTGATTGTTCCTATCAGTTCATTATCACAAATACAGTTTCATCCTCCTCCAATAACAAGTCTTGGTTTAACAGTCTGATCAATAACGTACTGTGGTCCATCCATCATCTTCCTCTCCCTCGGGTTTTCTGATGGCTAAAACAAAAGACATCACAATAAAACAAAATCTGAAACGCCCTCCTTTTGATTCTGATTACTCATTCAGGTAGTAAGGATTCCTACCTCCTTTTTCTGGCTGTTTGTCTCTCCAGCTTCTTCCTCCCTCGCGACTCGGTGGGGGTCCCTCACCTACAACAGTAAAGTCATAATCTTAGGAGGCACATTACAGGTGCTGTCACAGAAAAAAGATACTGTATCTAAACTAAAATATGACATAAAATTCTGACAATGGTTAGTCTGCTTAAAACGTAGCTTTGTGATGCAAAATTTGCCACTGCAAAAGAATCTAATTGAGTTTAAAGTTAAACATATGTGACCTAAGCTACGGTTATTATTCATCATAAGAGGAATTGATATCTGAGAAATCTTTGGGTCCTTTCATTCACTCTCAACATTAGATACTTTTTCTAAAAGTTCTTCCACGATTTTCTAGAAAAGGCCAAATATCATATGGAAGCTTCAAATTTGACAAAATAAACCAAAAGATTGTAGAAAATTATTTTAAAAAAACAACATAAAGAAAACATATCTTTGATAGAAATTATCATATTTATATGATATCAATAATTATTGATTCAAACAATATAAAAAAAATCCACTTTTCATGTGACAGCTGCTTCCTGGCCTTTTGTAATGGATCTATACTCACTACGTCTGAAGTCCTCTCTCGCTGGTCCTCTGTCCTCTCTAGCTGGTCCTCTGTCATCTCGCCGGCTCCATCCCTCTTTCTCTCCAGTCCTTTCTCTCCAGCTGTCTCCTCCAGTTCTGCCTCCTCTCCAGGCCCCTCCTCCTCTTTCATCGCCTCCCTCCTCCTTACGGCGGTCTCTCCATGCATCGCCCCCTCGGCGTTCTTCACCACCACCACCTCCTCCTCCCCATCTGTCTTCCCGCCCACCACCTCTACCCCAGTCTCTTTCTTCTCTGGGTGGAGCTCGATCAGAGAAACCCTCCCGATCACGATCAGATCTCCAACGGTCTTCTCTAGGTGGAGCTCTTCTGTCTCCAAAGTCTTTGTCTTCACGAGGAGGACGACGATCTCCAAAGTCACGATCATCTCTTCTTCCAAAATCTCTGTCTCTATCATCCCTTCTTCCAAAATCTCTATCATCCCTTCTTCCAAAATCTCTATCATCTCTTCTACCAAAATCTCTGTCATCCCTTCTTCCAAAATCTCTGTCATCTTTTCTTCCAAAATCTCTATCATCTCTTCCTCTTCCAAAATCTCTATCATCTCTTCTGCGTTCTCCAAAGCCCCCACGATCACCACCATCTCTTGATGGTACTCGATCCTCCCCTCTGCTTCTCCATGTGTCCCTGGGGGGCGAAATACCTCGAGCTGGGGCCCTGTCTTCCTTAGGAGCCCCCCTCTCTCCCCTCCAGCCTTCTCCTTTTGGTTCATCTTCCTCCTCATACCTGAAATATCAAACAACAATCAAAAGCGTATTTAACACCAAATTCCAACAATTTTATCAACATGGGATTTCACAAAATGTCAACTCATCTTAAATAATACACTATACAAAAATCTTGTTCTAGTGTTCTGACCGTTTGGTGGGACTGGTCTCTTTCTTCCAGCTCTCTGATCGCTGTTTCTCCCTCTCCCTCCAGCCGCCCCCTTCCCTGGCCCCTGCAGGTTTCCAGGCTCGCCCATCACGACCTCCCTCCTCCTCCTTCTCCCGCTCTCTATCTCGCCAACTTGGACGCTCTCCCAGTCGGCCAGCAAATGGTTTAGGGCGGTCTTCTTTGCCCTCATCTCTACCACTGTATAATATCAATTGTATGCAGTTGAACCAGAAAGACCAATATTCAGGACAGAATAGAAGTAAATGAACAAAATGATCTTGTAATGAACAAAATGATAATGAATTCATGCCCTTCTATCATGTATCATCCTACAGTAGACCAATTATGTACAACAATATTGTTGGTTTTGTTTTAGTAAACTGTATCTATGAAGAGAATACAATCTGTGGAGTAAACCGTTTGTCTTTGCCTTGTTTGACGCCACAGCAACCAAGGTGTCACCATGGTAACATTCAAGGCAGTAGTTCACAATTGCATGCAAACACTATTTTTAAAAAATATTTTGTGAACTATATTCTATACCTTGTTTTTTCCATCTCCTGTCGTCGCTTAGCTTCCTTCTCTTCAATCTCTCTCTCTCTCTGTCGCTGTTTCTCAGCCTGCTCCTCTAGCTTGGCTAGTCTGGACTCGTACTCACGTTTCTCAGCTTCCAATTTCTCCCTTTCTTCCCTCTCCTTTTCTTCACGTTCTGTTAGGTCAAAGAAATGAACTTGCTCACCAATATCTCAATTTTTTTTCTAATTACCTATCTTGAATCATAAATGTAATGATTATCCTGGCGTCATGGGTTTCCGATAGTCTTACACTAAACGCTACCCCTACTGATTGTCTCCTTAGTTAACAATTTTGAAACTATATCATTTTTAACCTCAGACGTGGCATCGAAAATCGCCGATACAAAAACAAAGTTAGTCTTTATCATATGCAGTTTCTAGCTACAGATAAAATGGATGCCGCAGTTGACCAATGAAAATGGGCGTCATATGTTTCCGATGGTAGGATTCATCAACAATTTTTTTCAATAATAGTTATACATAAATGTGACATAACCTTTTGAATATATTCTATAATATTTTCAATTGTTTTCTAAGCTATTATTTACACTTGAATTGTTCAATTATCTAGTTTTCTCCATAACTTCAATTTACCACATATGATTATTACAATACCGTCATTTGTATGATTAATAACATTTTTATTTCAGAAGAAGCTTAATTGATAGCGCTCCTAAGATTTCAAACTAAGAAAAAACTTTACAAAGTCATATAATAATTTTAGCATGTAAATATGTACCACGTCATCAGAGGTTTATTTGACCAGGCGATAAGTATTTTTAGATACTGTGATATTATAATTGGGATTTAGGGCAATTTTAGTGACTTTAATTAAAGTATTAGTAAAAATTAGTATTTCATTAAACACTTGAGTAATTGTGTGATTTTAATGGTTTCACGCTGGATAACTTTGACAATATGTGTATAAAAACGAAAGGAGATTTTGTATGTCCGGTGTCACAGATAATTTGGAAAATGACATCATTTTTGAGAAAACTCATGCGACAAAAATAGACTATCAGAAACACATGCCTATCGGAAACACATGACGACACGATATAGAATTACCTTTTGAAACAAAGATAAATATAAATGCCAGTAACAAGTTTATTCATTTCAGATTTAATTTCTTTTCAGAACTGAAATGTTCCAAACTAAAAAACCTGACAACTTAAATCTTGGATTGCTAAAGAAAGAGAGCAACATACTGCGTGCTGAACAGAAATGTCTCCTGTTGGTAAACATTTCTTTTCAGTGCTATATAATTGAGTGAGACCGGGACATGAGGTAATTAAATCACAGCCTCACCTCTCTTGAGCTGCTCATCCTTTCGCCTCTGCTCTTCCTCGGCCCGTTCCTGGATCCACTTCTGCCTTCGGTCCTCTCTTCGCTTTTCCTTCCTCTCGTACAATCTCTTCTTTCTCTCCTCAGAAACCTTAGCCTCGAACTCGGCCAGCTTTTTCTGAAATAACATTAAAGAATAAATATTATTACTCATTAATGTGATACAAAGTAGTACAGTTTACATAAATAGAAGTCAATCATAATAAATCTAACATTATTGTGATCTCCTTATAGTGAACTGAATTCTGTCCATGAAATACAGTTTGTGGAGTGAGACGATTTACTCTGTGCCTCGTTTGACGCCACCACAATAAGAACATTGTAATGGTAACATTCAAGGCAGGTATGATATAAAAGTAAAAGTGAAACAAAACCATGCTGTATATTTGCTATAGGTTGTACAAGTAATCATTGATTTTTAAATTATGAAAATATAATAATATAAAATAATAATACATTTCTGACATCTTTATATGGCCATATAATCTTGAAAAAGCAATACAAGATGTATGCTGGTTTGTAAGTTGCAGAACAAAAATCTACATCTAGTGTAGACAGCACAATTTCTGTATGCCCATGTTGACACATCAGTCCCATAGAGGAGTCATGTAACGCTAAGGCAGGGTTAAAAAAAATTCCCCATCCTTAATACCTAAATCCAACATAACAAAGTTGGAGAGCCATTTCAAACTGTACCATTAATCACTTTATGACAATATAAATTTGACATGCAGGGACACTTGATCACTTTATGACAATATAAATTTGACATGCAGTGACAGTCAACTAAAATCAACCATATGTCACTTACAAAGAAACAACCTATATAATCAAAAATTTTAATCATTTTTTAGCTTGGAAGATTGAATTGTAAGGATTCAATAATCATACTGTGATCTCCTTATAGTGAACTGAATTCTGTCCATGAAATACAGTTTGTGGAGTGAGATTATTTACTCTGTGCCTCGTTTGACGCCACCACAATAAGAACATTGTAATGGTAACATTCAAGGCAGAATAAGAATTTAATCTTTTTTACTAGATTAAGTATCTTGACAGACAATCATTACTCTCGTTTCTTTCACTGTGGAATTTTTGTATGCTGTTATGTAGGATCAGTAACAGTGATTATAAATCCCGTGTATGCAGCAAGTTCCTTTTAGCCTTCTCTGACACTACAAAGATACAGTATTTGCAGTAACGCTGAAGACGTCTAACAAAGAGTTGGTCCCGATTTGAACTGTATAGCTAAATATTTACATTTTCCAGTGTCTTTATCTGTGATAACACTACAAATCAATTTGTATTGTATAGTCCTATGTACATCATCAACATGTTTGACTTTTATGTATTCAAAAATCTAGGTGTATTGACATTTAATTTTATTTTATGTTTTAACTTTGCTTTGGAAAGAAAAAGACAGCATAAATCCTACATTAAGGTAGGTTTCATTTCAATTTAAGTTAATCCCACTCCGAACCATGAAGACGCATTAAGCCGGTGCTTATTCCCGGTTTCTATGATGCTAAGTGAACGAGAGTCATTGACTTCTCCTGGACAGTCCATCGCAGGTTAACCACCAGCATAGGCCGGGGTGAACATATTTTTCTAAGATATTTTCTAATGAAGTGGCCTCTGCAGGCATGTTTGCAATGAAACTCCTACTATTTCATTTCTTAACTTATAATTCATTAATTAATCTGTTTGAATTCTTTAACAGAGATATTTCTGTATGCTGTTATGTAGGATTTGTAACAGTGATTATAAATCCTGTGTATGCAGCAAGTTCCTTTTAGCCTTCTATGACACTACAAAGATACAGCTTATTTGCAGTAACGCTGAAGGCATCTGATAATTTGTCAGAGGTTTTAACTGTACTCTCTCCAGCTCTTGTCTTATACAAGCTTGTTGTTACAATCAAAACTCCAGATGAAGATAGTATATGTATTTTTAATGTGTAAATCATATATACTTCAGAGTTTCTATCAGATCAAAATATTTCAAAATATTTTACACTCAAATTCACAGCATCAGACAGATACACCAAGTCAAGAGGGAAATAAAAAAAGGGGCCCATGGGCTACATCGCTCACCTGAACAACAGTTCCTTGTATCATTCTATATCAGTTTTTTAAAACATTTTCCCTATATGTTTTATATGTTAAACTTTAAACCCTTCTTGGAGCCCCAATATTGGCCCGGGGGGGGCACGGTTTTGACAATTTATAATCTACATTATTTGAAGATGTGTGCATAGTAATCTCATAAATTGTAGCATCGTAGTTCTTGAGAAGATTTTTTAACATTTTCACAATATATTTCTAAACTCTGAACCCCTCTTGGGGCCTCAGTATTAATCCAGGGATCACAATTTTAACAATTTAGAATCATCACTATATATACAAGTTTTGGTGTGAATATTGGCATTTCTGGTGCAGAGGTTCTTAAGAAGATGATTTTTTAAGACACACAACCTATCTTCACTGTTTTGCAATCATTTCCCTTTTAAAAAAGATTTTTCCCTTTATTTTAACAATTTAGAATCCCCTTTCCATAAGGATGCTTTGTACCAAGTTTGGTTAAATTTGGCCCAGTGGTTCCAGAGAAGAAGTAAAAAATGTGACAAGTTTACAGACGGACAACAGGTGATCAGAAAAGCTCACATGAACCTTCGATTCAGGTGAGCTAAAAAGAATGTCTTCACAATTAATGTGGTCATTTGGGCAACTAGGAGCTTCAGTTTGGAATATCTGCTTGTGAACCAAATATTTATCTTCATAAAGTGACCAATTGTGAACACTGAACACTTAGAAATTTAACTAAAGCGGGTTAAATAAAGTATTTTTAAGTTAATTAAGTTTTTGATAAAAGACCCAGATACAAAACAATATTGGTAGAGTAATTATATTGTATGACATTGTCATCTCCTTATAGTGAACTGAATTCTGTCCATGAAATACAGTTTGTGGAGTGAGATGATTTACTCTGTGCCTCGTTTGACGCCACCACAATAAGAACATTGTAATGGTAACATTCAAGGCAAGTATCATTCAAGATCATACAAGTTGTGCAAATGTTCCAAAAATAAAAGCATATGGACACCTATCTTAAATTTCCCAGGGTCCTTTTTCAAAGGATGAAGACAAAACAAACAAGATTAAAGCCCTGCTGCTGACTTACCTTAAACATTTCCTTCCTTTGCCCCCTCAGTAGATTCAGGAACTCATCCTTGTCAGTCTTCATCCTGGTGAGGCGATCCCGACTTGCGAGCGCCATCTGACGGTCACTCTTTAACTGCTCGATCTACAAACACAGCAGTGAGACATGTTCACTCAAACAACAGGAGCAGAAAACCGCGCAACATAAACACAAGAATAACTATGAGGTAGGTGGAGAAACCACTATAGCTCCTTAGTTAGATTGTCTCATGAGCTAATGTTGCACAATACATGTACATATTATTGACTCTTAAATATAATTTGTTGACCATGGTCTGCACTGTTGTTAGTTTGTAAAATGTAGTCATGAAAATGTTCTTTTAATCTGATTGAAGCACTCTGCATTTTGCTCACTGCACCTCCTAAACGACAACTGCAGTGTCATCTTGGTAACCCAGGCTATTAAGTCCTCATAGTATAAACCTTATACAATCTGTAACCAACCTTTTCAGCCTCTTGCTGCTCAAAGAATTCTCTAGCCACTTTCTTCTCCTGCTCATACTGTTTTGCCAAAAACGGAATTTCTTCCAAACGTTTCGCACGAGCAAAATGATCGATCTATAAAAGTAATGATCATACTATTAATCCATATTTTTGCACACTCGAAACTGCTCATCCTGTACTCACACATGTTAACACATAATAAATTAAGAAACTTCATCAATGAATGAAATAATTTAATACATCTATCACTTTTCCAATCATACACTCATTTTTGTTTCAAAAGAGAAAACTGCTGATTATAACCCTTTGCTTGCATTATTCTGACCTTTTTCTCCTGGTTTTTGAGGCGGTCCATCAGTTCCTTCTTTTCTTTTTCAAGCTGTTCCACCTGTTTCGCCATGATATCCTCTACATCTAGTGTAGCAAAGTCCTGAAAGCAGAAAAAAAATTCCCCAACCCTTAATGATAAGTTGAAATCTACATGTGTAACATCTACACCCTGCCCCAAATTGCAATCCTATGCTATTTCATTCTATAAATAACACTAAAAAAAGAGTCATAGGAACCATTTCTACACAAGAATAATCATAATGACATTAACATGTATTTTCTGTAAAGGGAGATGCAAGCCAGTGGCTGACTTCACCAGACATACATGTATACAGGGTGCCCTGGAAGAAATGGACCACAGTAATTGATTGAATGGCAGCTCTTTGTTGCTACTGTACCTCCTCGTCCAGATTCTGCAGCACTTTGGCTCCAATGTCCGTTTTCTTGAGTTGTTCAATTCTCTCCATGGCATGTTTCTTCTGGATCTCCTTGTGCTCCTCGATCTTCCTCAGCCGCTCCCTCTCCTTCGCTTCCCTCTCCAGCCGAGCCATTTCCATGTCGTACGCCTTCTTCTTCTGCTCCTCAATCTGTTCCTGTTCCTCCCGCTCCTGAATAACACAACAGAAATGTTTATATTACAATTTAGACAAAATCACAAGATTTTTCTGTAGAATTTGACATAATGTTCACTAAAGAAATGTATAGATTTTCCATATTCTCATTCTTTGACCAACATCTATATCCATATATGGATAAGATGTGTAGGTGTATCAAATAATTATCAACCTCTTTAGGGAAAAATTCATGCAAATTCATAGGTAGATGTACATTTATATCTGTGCAACCTTAAAGGAAATGTCATTATTGTTGTTTTGTTAGCTATTTCTATACTAGGACAGTGTGTGTGGAGGCATACCCTTTGGTCATTGAGGTGCTCCAGCTGTTCCTTCCTGTCCTCAATGATCTGTCGCCTCTGTAAGATTCTCTGATGTTCTTTTTTGGCAGTCATTCTGTAGCTGTTGGCAATCTGAATCTGCATCTCATGTCGCTGGACCTGTCATATACCAGACAGGAATATTACATGTAACATTCAGTTTCATTTGCAATGTACATCAAATTAGCCTTTTATCATAAATCAATCCAACATTCATATTCAAATGACTGATTAATTGTGCCAAACATCTACTATCACAACACAGAAACATTTTGTACTTGACCTTGGAATATTAAATGTCCTATGACTTTATTACCTTTCGGTCCTTTGGCTCTATGCGTTCAATTGCCTGGTGCAGGGCTCTAGCCATTGAAATCAGCTGGTTGCGTATGCCTTCGCTGGGCATGCTCTGTATGTAAGGACCCTCCGGTACGTCCTCCTTCTGTGCAACCATCAGATCTGTGCCAAAACTCAGAGACTTGCTTCTGTGGTCAATTCTCACCTGATCAATGGATCAATAATGGTAATGCAACAAATAATAGTCACTAGTCAGTCATTCAAACGTAGAGATGGGGATAAAACACTTAGAAAAGCATGTATAATCTAACTTACCTGTAACTCTAGAGTCTTAGCTGCATCTACAATGACTCTTTCTAAGCGGAATTTGGAGGCAAACGGAATGAGGTCAGCCAGTCGGGAGAAGGCGATCGTCTGGTAGACTTGAGACACCTGATAAAACAAAGAATCAGACAGTGATATCCATTGCAATTTACTGAACTACATTGAAATAACCTCCATTTGTATATCACTGTGGATTCCCAATTCACAATTTACTTCTTGAGTCTATTCAATGCAATTAATTTATAACCAATCCTAAAGCCAACAAAATCATAAATTACGCCATTGTCTAAAGGGGTATAATTTTTTGGAAAAATGGTTCATACTGACACATGTCACATCTGCTTTAATTCCAATTGGCTTATGTCTGCATTTGTTAGATAATCACCTGTTTGAGGACCCGCGTGATGATGATCTCCTCCAGGGCTGGGATGTACTGACTGAGGTCCTCGTTGTTACTGATGAACTCAATGGACGCCTTCACCCGGTCATACAACCTCAGGGGGTGGAACTCTGCCTCCAGGTACTTGAACAGGTTCTGTATCTCAGGGTGAACATACTGGATGATGTTAAACTTCACCTTCAAAGGAAAGACAAATTCTATTAATTCTTTATCATCAGTATACTGTACCTAGGTAAATATAAACAGATCAGCCCCTCCCTACCTTACAACTGATATGAAATATTTGAATATTCTTACAAAGTCTTTGATGAGGGTCTGACGAGTGGGAGCATTGTTCAGCATCAGGAGGGTGGCCAGTCTTCTTTTCTTCTCCATGGTGGCTTCATCAGTCTCCAACAGCTGATCAATTGTGTTTCTTGATGCTGGTATGGGAACAGCAAGAGTGGCACATAGAACTCGAGATGCCATCCTGTTGAAAACAATCAACATAAAACAGTTTACTATAAAAGTGTCAACCAAAATTTAATGTAACAGTGGTAGCAACGTTATTGTTGACAAGCCAATCGTGTTAAAGTTCGTGTACCGTGGGTGATCGTTCGTGTAACGTGCAGGAATGTGAGTGTATCAGAAAAATTGGTTTGCGTTTTTTACCGTGCGTGATCGTGCGGTTTTTCGTTTTGTAACGGAATGCCAGGATTTATTATAAAAACAACGACGATTAGCTTTAAAAAAACGCAACAATGTGAATTAAAAACTTTTTTATAGAAAAATATTGGCAATTGTTTACATTCATGTATAATGTCCGCGCATTAAACTTTTTAAAGATATTCTCGCTTTCGTCGTTAATCAGAAAGTACTCATTTAATCCTTTGATCAGTAGAGTTAGTTTTGCATGATTTTGTAATCAGTCTATATCAAAAATCCATCATATCTTGACACATAATTTTAATCATATTAGCAAGAGAGACACGTTAAATGAAAGCGGTCAAGCTTACCCATTCCCCGTTCAAAACTAAACAATTATACCGTAAGTTTTCTTTCAAATGAAAATACGGTACGCATTTCTCTCTGTTACATACATTGTATAAACATTCTTTAGAATCAAAATTCATTTAGAAGCTTTAAAGTTTAGAATAAATAGAATACAATCAATTATGTACCATAAATTATTGAAATATGGGATGTGTAAAATAAAAATTCTTTGGAACAAGGTAACAAATTTACCTGTATCTCGCATAATTAAATCGTACGTAAGGAAATCGGATTATATAAACATCAACTCGAATGTAAATAATTTCGTGTAGTTTATGCATTATCTTCATTTTTTTTCACTTAATTTTCTTTAACTTATGATAGAAGTTAATATTCGTTGTGGAGACAAAACAATTTAATTGCTGTTTGGATCCTATAATATCGTTTACTCGTTAAAATAAAAAGTGCATGGCTACTGTACATGCCGCTTTTCAATAAAACACAAGCATATTATTGTACAAATTAAAGCAATACGTTCTCTTAATTCTAATCTTAAAAATTAATTTTGATTTTGCGTGTTAAATGGTGTAGAATCGTTCGTTTGCGTGTTTTATCGTTATCGTTCGTGCATTGTGAAAATTCAGTTAGTTAGTGATCGTCCGTGTATCTTGTGTAATCGTTCGTGTATCAGAATCGTGTGTGTCGTTTGTCAACAATAACGTTGCTACCATTGTATGTGAAGAACCAAGTAATGTCAGTGAACCCCTTTAAAATGAAATTCTTACTTCTGTAACTCTTCAGCTGACAGGTTTTTGCGCTGTTCACGGGACAGAATGTACAATCTGTGCAGAGTGCTTGCATGGAAAAGGCCATTGCCAGACTTCCAGAAGACAAGCCCCAGTTTCTGATAGTAGTTGGCCATTAGGGAGGGTTTGGGCGACTTCTTAGACAGCTGAATAAGGCCATGAATGTCCTCCACTGCTTTGAATGCTTCCTACAAACATTAATTGTAAAACTACATCAGCTGTTTACAACACAAACTTATGAAACAACCAAATCAAGCTGACATGCCCTATTTAACTTTTCTACAGTAAAATTTGGCATCTAGAAATTTATCAATTTATGTAAGTCGATGCATAATGAGAGTTTAGTGAGTAAATAACTAAACACCCAAAAATATTTCTTTCTTTTTACAGTATTTAGATATTTTTTCAATCTATCAATACCCATCATGTTTGACGTGTGGATTTTACCTGCCAGAGCTCCATCTTGATGGCGCTATCTAGCTGTTCCAGCCTGGTCTCCAGGTGCATGCCCTGGGATTCTGGGTTGTTGAGGTTGATGGCTGTTGTCTGATGTTGATGCTTGTGAATGTGGCCAAGATGAGTTCTCAGCTGTCATAGGAAAACACAACAGAAGGTAAAATTACAACTAGATTCAAATCTATGTCTTTTTTCTACCAGAATCACATATTAAGCTCAATTTTATAATAAAAATTAAAAGCTTTCAAATTGATACACTACTATGAATTGTATTTCTCGTGTCTTGAAAAAGATTCTGAAATGTTTCAGTGAAAAATACATGCATAGTAAGCATAATAAACTCTCATACAGATCTTTTCGATATTCTAAGATGACTTACGTTGTCGCATAGTTTCCTGAATTCTGTTTTTCTGTTGTACTTCAAGCAGAATTTGAAAGCTAAAATAAAAATAAAAAAGTAAGTGCAAACTATCTTTCTTTTAAGAAACCTAAGCTATACAGTTGATCAATTATATAAAGAAAGATTTGATATAATTGAAATTCAAGGTAAAATTTATTTACCTTGCTGTGCAATGTCCTGGTAGAGTCGTTCAACACGGGAATTATTGCGCAGCAGATCAAGGCATTGTCTGTAAGATTCCCACAGGAACTTGACCCAGGGGGTCAGAATGGCTCGGTCAGTCCTGTCCTGAGTGTCCTCTCCACTCACTGCCTTCAGCAGGAGGCTGAAAAATGGACAACATCACAATGCTGTCAAAATCTTTTCTAACACTCCATGTCAAAATTCAGAGATTGAAGAATTAATGTTGTTCTTTACTGTAACATTTTGAGGCAAATGATTAAAACAGGTCAGAACCAACCACCCAATGAAAATTAATTTAATAGCCTGTTAAGGGTCTTATCAATAAACATAATTGATAAATTGATAAAATAAATTATCCTTGAAGTACCTTTCTGGTGTATCTGGGTTGTCCAGGTCATCGATATCCACTACAGCCTGATGGGATTCGGCCCGAGCAGCTTCAGTTTTGGACTCGGCGAGACTGATATACTTCCTAACCACATCTTCCAAGGACTTTATGTTTACCTGTCACAAATAAATACAACCAAAGTAAATCATTGCTTCTAATGCTCATTCAACCTATCTCATATAACTATATGTATTTATCGTTAGTGTGTCCAATTCATTGATGTTTAACTTTTGACTGCTTTTCCATGAAAACTTGTTTAAATTAATATTCTTATACAGAACAATCAAAGTACATTATAACAGATGCCATTTGAGATGGGCGTGAAATTCACTTTCAGTAGACATTTAAACTTTTTAAATTATTCAACTATTTGGTCATTATGCATTGCACATTCGTCATGTTTCGAAGGCTACACAGGCTGTACCTGCTGGCAGATGTTTTTGTACTGGTACAAGCCCTCCTTGGCAATGTGGCTTTTCCGTAGCTCTACACAGAGCTGCAGATATTTCTCCATTATTGGTTCGTGAATCTTCTGCCATGTTCGGTGTTTTTTGCTCTTGATCACGTCGTACAAAGCATCAAGGGCTCGCTGTTTCTTCCCAACATCAATAAACTCTGCAGTAAGAAATCAACGGCATGCATACAGTACAAAGGCCGATACAAAAGATGAGAAAATGAGTACACGTTCTCATAAAAAAATCGGGATTTATTGCCATCACTTTTGAGAATGTAACAAATAAAATATTGATTAAAAGATAAAAAATTCCCATAAAAGAAAGATATTTTCGGCAACCATGTGGCACACCGGCACTTTGATATCGGACTAAGCATATTTCGAGTTTTTCATTTACCATTCGCCCTCTTAAGGGCATTTTCTGGACGCTGAAAGTAAGTCGGCATGGTGATGTTCAATTATACATGTGTTTCGGTCTTGTTAAATGGTAAGAACCTAAGTACAATGGATAAATTCTTATCTTGACGTGGTTCCCGCAATACCAATATGGCTGCGACCACTCGCACATGTGCGATGAACAAATTTATGACGTCATTGCCAACGAATATCCTAAAAGCTCAAAGAGAGGGAGTTTATCTAGATTTGCTGTTTTCTACTCAAAACAAAATAAAAAGAGACTGAGAATACAATAGAAATATCCAAAAATAGGCAAATTAAAAGTTTTGATCTCGAATCGGTCACTTTCCCTGTGAAGATGTACTTGAAACATTTTGAAACAGATACTCATAAATTTTTAATTTATTTTTAAAGATAATATCTCCTTGACATTATTATTCTAAAAGTCACATTATTCTTCAGTGTTCTTCAGTTGCTCTTCAATATTTTTTTTTCTATTTACACTTCGGGGTTTTCTTTTGGGTGTATTCAATTTGGGTCCGTTTGGGTTAATCGGTGTAGCATGAATATGAAAATGAAACAAGAAGGGTACATGAAAAAATGAACACACAACAATTTTTGACTGCTAAGTCAACAGGACTGATAGGTAGTGATTAAGATTTTCCCCAAATTGTTTTATCTTAAGTTAAGTTAAGTTTCCTCTCAGCAAATGGGTCGAATGAGACATTTGTTTGTCTGAATGGAAGAAAAGATTCTAGAAAACGCCCCCATATTCTACTTTCACTTTATTTCAACTCTTGTTATTGTAGTCAGTCGAATTGAGTCGATCCTTTATCTTAAGATAATAGGCTATTAATGATATATCTTTATCAATTTATCAATGTTTACTATACTAATTTTGAACTAAAAAAATATATTATCCAAACCAATAATTTCACATTGATTCAATCAATATATTATAACCACCATGTGAAATCTTGATAGTAATGTAATTTCATTTATTATTTTTAAGAACGAGACATCAATGGTGATGTCCTATGGACCTGGAGTTATCCATCAATTAGTGATGTGGACCGAGAATTTTTTACTCAGAAGTCAAGACTTGGAACCCCAGAAAATCTGGTCCCGTTTCTATTCAGCCAGAGAGATCGAAGTTGGTACTACATACTTTCCAGTGAAGTGGAAGACACAGATCATCTACCCAAGGTAAGCGAGAGTCCCTTTTTTCTGAATTGATTTGAAATTCATGGCTTGATAGGATTATAATATCAGAAATCATGCATTTAATAATTATATAAACAATTGTATTTATTATGTATGATATAGTTTATAATGAATGGTTAGGGATCTGTTATTTGATGAGTTGATATATTTTCATTGCTGCATACAGTATTATTCTTTGTGCACTTTTAGCTTGGCAAAGTTTTTGTTTAATTTTATAAATTGCATAGAAATTCACTTTTAATGTTTCCTGAATCATATGAATTTTCCTAAAGTCATTTTTCATTCAGACAGAATGTTTGGGTTTTTTCTTCTTTGGGAATCTGAATGGTTTTTCCTTCCTTTATTTTTTTAGGTCACCCATGTTTCTATAGTTCTTGTTACCAAAGATTTTAATCCAGAAAAATATGAGATTTTGTGCAGAATACTCTTGAGGAAATATCGTAAGTCTGGGAACCCTGCCTCACTTCTGGAGAATTACCTCAGCGTCCTCACTAGGGGGAGCTGCTCCACAGAGGAAAACGGACGGTTCTCTGTACAGGACTACGACGTCAAACGCTCGTATGCAAACACCAAACTCAAAGGTTCTCTGTATTTGTATTGTTATATGAATTGTTTTCTTTAGATCTGATAATCATTTAATATTTTGTTGACTCAAAATGCCATGAAAGTTTACATTGTGGTCTTTTATTATAGAAATTTGACAAATTTTTATAAAAGATACGGTTCTTAAAACCTGATCTTTAATGTCTCTTGTTTGATCGATTTTAGAATTCATTTTGACCTATGGAATGGAATCCATTATTGTCTACACTGCCTTGCTCCTGAAAAAGAAGGTGATTGTCTACTGTCCAGAGAACCAGCTCACACAACTAATGTCCATTGTCAGGTATGGTATTTATTCCATTGAGAATTTTGTCATTCATTTATCCCTCAATTCATACACCCATTCTTATGTATTTATTTCTGTCACCCATCCGTTGACATCCATCAATCCATTGATCCAGTGATCCATTCATCTATACACCCATTTATCCATCCATCTCAATCAAAGCATTGCTCTAAATCTAAGTGGATCGAGTTTCTCCATTTGATTCCTCCCTCTCTCCTTTTCAGGTCTCTTCCAGCTCTAGTTTGGCATCGACAGAACTGGGACATTGCCTTCCCTGTTGTGGAGATTGAGGACTCGGAGGTGGATGCACTGAAAGAGACCAGTAGTTATGTGGCAGGAGTTACAGACGCCTCAGTGGAAGGAAGGTAAGCCAGCTTGTCTCATTTCAGACTGGATGCTGACTCTGTAATTCATGCCGAAAACACCATTAAAATTGGACCTTATTGTGAGAATAAAGACTATTTGAAGAGACTAGCTCAGTAATTTAAGAAGACTGAAGTGAATTCAAAGCTATAGAGCGTTAGTGTCATCCATATAGATTATTTTGAATTGCAAAACTTTAATGTAACACTATTTCTGTTGAGAAAAAATTTATCATTTGGAAACTATTCTCTCAAGTTCTCTTTCTACTCAGATTGTGAGCATTTTTACTGCTCTCTTCCAAAACTGCATGTATCCAGTCCATCCTAAGTTCTACTATATCAAAAGGATAAAAATCATTTATACTTTTAAAGAATTGTTGCAGATTCATACATATTTGTATCTATAGCACACCCTTCCTTCTTTTACAGGAAAAAAAAATACCCGCATAATTTCATGTCCCACTTTAGAGAAAAAGTAATATTGCATATACTTAAAATAATTTATAGCTAAACCCCATGATTGTACTTATTTTCAGGACAGACTTGTATGATGTTTTTGTTAACACATCAACAGGGCAGATATCCATTTCACCGGATGCTAAAGGTCAGTTATGATTGTCAGACAGAAAGGCAATCTGATTAAATATACTAATCTCTGCAATAGAGCAAAGCTCAGAGAGATCTAACAAGAACCCTTAATTTGAGGGTCATGTTCTGTGAGGTCAAAATTAACTTTATTATTTGTATGAAAGATAAATTTATCAACCAATCACAGTAATTGTTACAAAGTTGTCGGTAACAGTGTTTTAAAAATGGCATCACAATATCAATGGGTTGTTGTCAGATCTCTCTGCGATTTATGCTTTTGTAGAGATCAGTATTTTAATCAGTTTGGCAGAAAGGGAATAGTGATTTGTATGATATAACCTGCCTCAGCTTTACAACATGCCTCGCTTTTAAGATAATGACAAGAACTTTTATTTGTACAGTATTTAGAAACTCAGATAAAACATAAATTTTGGTAGATATTCAAAGATCCCCATTTTACTTGTCTTTTATCTACTTTAAGAACAATCTACTCAAAATTGTAAATGACATAAATTTTGTCTTATATGTCTCTCAGTAAAATATTAAGATTGATGCTCTTATGGTCTTAAACAAGAGTCTTGACTTAATTTGTTAAAAAACTTGGGGCACATTTTCCAAAAGAACTTCAATCTTGAGGTCAATTTAATCAATATCCAATTTCCATTACTTGACAAATGTTTTAACATGTAGTTGTGAGTACATATGTATATAAATTTTGTTTGAATTAGATAACTCTGTAAATATTTAAAATATTGTCATGCAAACATCAAGCAAACTTTCAATTTTGTACACTAACATCATTTTAGGAGTAAAGAAAAAAAAGTCTCAATGAGATCTCAATGCATGGTAAAACAAACCCTTTGTGTTTTTATTTTTGTTATTTATTACTTGTCTTGTGTAAGAGGTTCTCCTTTTGTTGTTGTAGAATCGTTTGCTATGGGCAAGCTCCACAAGGACATTGCCAAACACATGGTGCAGTGTGCTGAGGAGGAGGAAGCCACAGAGGAACAAATTATCAAGGTAATCATTCTCAGGTAAAACAATGTCAGGCAAATCTTTTCTCGGGCAAATAGAAATAACTACAACATCAGGTAGAACTGCAAAGATTTGCAGGGCTGGTAAAGAAAATGGGAGAGAAATAAAGTTCCCTTTTCTTTCAAACATAAGGTAAAGTTACATCTTTAATGATCTATGGAATTAACCTATCATGGGATATTTACTTCTTATTGTACAGGAAATATCTAAGAAAACGACGGAACTTTTAAACAACCTGAGAAGCCTGGCCACTGAGACGGAAGACGGAAGTCATGTGATCCAGCTAGAGACGCTGAAGGAGCGCAAGATGGCGGCAGCAACAGAGAGCTTCCTGTTCTCACTGGCCGCCTGTGAGGGGCTGGTGGAAGTATGAGAAACCAAGGGGGCCTGTGTCTAGCCACGAGTAGCCACCATGTTCTAGGGCATTGGGGTCCTCCTAAAAACTTAATCAAATGTTTCGCAGCATCAACGAAGTGTTGGAAGAAAACTGATGCGTTTGTTTGAACTCACTTGAAAACCAACACATTGTATATGATTTATAATAATGATGTATTTATGTACACTGTATTGTAATAGTGTTAACATGTAATTAAATATGATGAATAATTCTTTATCAGTAATTGATTAAATGGAGTGACTTTATTAAGATACACATGATTGCTGTGGTCAAACATATATGAAAAGGTATTTAATTTTTATTTGAAGAATAATTTTGTTTAGTATGAACACAGATATAGTGAAAACATGGATGATATACAAATGTAGCCAAGTTTTGCTTGTTTCTGACAAAATTCTTCACAATTTCGTATAAAGTTTTATGGTTAAAAATCCTCTGATAAAACAGATTTTTAGTGCTGTAGAGGTTACATGTAAGGTTTGTTATTCACAACGCTATAGAAACTGACATGAATGAAGTATACGCGATTCAGTTATAACCAGTTTATAGATTGGTCGAAACTTTCAGCAAAGACTCACTGGAGCTAACATCCGTGCAAATGAGAGATATAACTATTAATTGTTATTATAATAACTTGTTTATCAATCGTTGTAAAATGAATAAGGTTCAGAGTTTTTTTTTTAACTTTCAGCAACCTAAGAATAATCACGGACTGCACGAAATAATCATGATGATGTCAGACTCAAAATTCCCATGTAAGACGACTTGGCTATTTCTTTTATCTAACATACTAATGTACATTAACAATAATTTTTACTTTACAGTAATTTGTAACTTTTACCGACTCTTTATGATTATTTCAATAATTTATTACAAGAAAGATGTAAATATAAGCAATAAAATGCTATCTTTAATGATTCATGCGGACTATGAAGGTAGCAACATTGCAGTATTGCAATGTCGCTACTTTTGTAGTCCGCATGAATCACCAAAGAAAGCATTAATTTTTATTGTCTAAAAATCCTACTATTGATAGTTTTAGTTCTCTAGAGTCACTTTTGGATTTAATAATTTAAAGGAGCACACTTGGTACTCATAGAGAGGGGAAGAAGAAAAAGAATTCATTATGTGGATATAACAGTGTACAGATTTCACTACTAAATCTAGAATATTGTTATAACTGAGTTTTACTGTGCAATTGTTCCAAGGAATAAATATGAAAAAACTACGATATATAACTACATGAATACTAGTATGCCTACATACATGGTGAATGGTCTATTTCTCTCACTCTGAGACTCACACTTTCACCGAATCACTATTTCATTTACTCTGACTCCCCCTCTTACTCACTTAAATCCACTTTTCCTCCTCATTCACTCTCTCACAATCCCACTATCTCTCATTCTCATTATATCTTACTCTCCCTACCTCAATCTCTTTATTTCATTAACTTTCTTTTCATTCAGACTATTTTTATTCACCTTTATTCACCCTCTCACACACTCGCACTCACTCACACTCATTTCCTCTCATCTCACTCACTCCATTTCATTCAATCACTTCATCTCTCTCTCTCTCTTTCTCTCTTTCTCTCTCTCTCTCTCTCTCTCTCTCTCTCTCTCTCTCTGGCGCTCCGTAATTCACAAGATTTGGTACTCTGTCCAACAAGCTTACAGAGCTTCCCTTTGTATTCCGACAGTCGCCAGAAAACTAAGGATACTAGTTAACCATTATTAATTTCTTGTTAGTCAAATACCAATCATACCTATATCAGACCGACTTAGTTTTTTTTCATTGGAGATTAAATTTCGGAATTCGCGGTTCCAAAAATACAATCAATTTTTCTTGCAATTTGAATAAATTTTATTGTTGAATTTAAATTTTATTGAACATTAATAGGACTGGATGGTCGAGACAATTTTAAGACTATATCAATCTCTTTTAAAAGATGAGATTTAAGATGGGAAAATATTCAAAGGATGACTTTTTCGATCACTTTTGTTACTCAATTTTACTTCAAGTCATTTGTTATAAAGTTTGGTCAATTTCCAATAGAAATTTATTGTCATAATGGTTTTAAACTGTACTGCAATAAAATTTAAAAAAATCTGTTGTTTTCTTACACTTATTGCTCTGCAAATATCTTGAATTTAGACTTGTCTGCCCTTGATTGAAGATAAGATTGATAAATATGCATGAAGGGTTGATCTAATATTGTAATGAGTGGTCTAAAATTAGAATAGAGGTACTATAATTAAACACCCCTCTCTCTCTCTCTCTCTCTCTCTCTCTGCATGTTGCCATTTTTGAAAGGTTTCAAAACAAAATATATAACTTATGATATCGGCCAGTATAAGTAGCCATTGATGCTC
Organism: Magallana nippona; assembly: GCA_033439105.1. Taxonomy (NCBI): domain Eukaryota; kingdom Metazoa; phylum Mollusca; class Bivalvia; order Ostreida; family Ostreidae; genus Magallana; species Magallana nippona. The sequence continues at coordinate 10,484,688 of CM065920.1, forward strand.
GTAAACTAGTAGCTAATGTCAACAATTTACGTGTTCGTAAAGAATTAACAAGTAGATTATTAATAATTAGTAACGCACAGAACCGATAATCTCTTAAATATTCTCAGAGAAATGAAGAAACAATCACTCGATTGGAATGAATTGAAATAGGTATGAACAAATAATATCGCCTGGCAGGATGCGTACCACCTAACACGTCACGTGACGGTAGTCTTATATTCACATCTGGGGTTTGAAATCACGTGGTGAATTATAATATTCAACAGGTCAAAGTATACCGCTTACAACAGAGAATGCGAACGCATGAGGAGAAACTTTTATGTCGGTTTAACCATGAGCGCATGTTTGTCTATTGATAGCCTTTTAAAATAAGCTTATATTTATAAATATACAACTACCATTAAAAGGAGAACAATAGACAAACATGCGCTGACTATGTATTAAGTCTGTTAAAAAGTGGGCGTCCTCATTATCCTATGGAGATTCAAGAAAATGTAATGACCCCTACCTATGAAAACAACTTCGTTCTTTGTAAATATGAACTTTATATTAATGTAATTACATAAAGTTGCAGTTAAGACATTGGTAATTCCTACAATTAAAAGGAATATGCCCATTTTAAACATTTATTTCGTCGCAAGTTTTAAATGTCCTTAAGTACAGTCGTCCTTTAAAGCTAAAACATTAAGATTCAAAAACATACCTGAAATTTTATGGTACTAAATCTAATGGTTAATTTGCTGATCAGCCTCCTTAAAAAATTTAGTTTTTTTTTTTACTTATTTTGGCCGTCGAATAGCATAACAATTAATAAGATCAAAAACTGAATGGTTTTGCAAATGAACGATTGTTTGAAAAATTATTGAATATAATTATAAAACAGGGCCGACTTTTATGGATGCTGAATGGTCAAACACTTTTCCTTTAGATCTCTATACATGTACCTGTTTTAAGCTTTGAAGTATTATTTAGTAAAGAAATATTCCATATATCATAGATTTAAGATTTGAGTATTTATATTATCTTTATACAGGGCCTCCCTTCTCAAGGATATGAATATAGTGTAAAATGGCCATCATGGCCATCCAGCCTCCTCAAGACAAGTGAACAAAGTTTGAATATCATGAAATCGCTTTCGTCTCAGGGAACAAATAATTATTACACGAACACACTAATATAACTAGAACAACTGCGGGCCAAAGTACGATGTATGCACTTGTTGTCAAAAAAGCGTGTTTATCAAGGTAAATATCGATGAGACCAAACAATTGTCGGATGTATTACTATTGACAGTAAAACTCATTTAGTATGAACAATGATATAGCGAAATCGCCAATTTAGCGAAGTACATGTATTGTGGAGTCCCCGGCATAACTATTGACAAATCCATGTTAAAAAAAATGAAGCTCATATGATAAACTCAAATACAACGAACTAACGGATAACGCAAATGTTGATTTTGAGTCCCATATAACGATTTTGTTCTCTTTCATAACGAATTGTTTTACATTTCTTATATCAATATATACTAATGGACTGAAAAACTTAACGCGAATAAACAACGAATGAAAGTATATATATTTTTAAAGTTTACAAAACCAATTGCTTTAAATTCACTGTTTGAAAATTATTTCCCCTTCTTTTTACAAATTCAATAAATTTTGGTTTCCAAAGAAGCTAATATTTATTTCTTTAATACGTCAATGAGCACATATCGTAGTCATGTGGAAAGAAAATATATGTATGTATATTGCGAATTCGCTACATCGCTCATTATTGCGAACTTGTTATACAGATATAATGAATTACGGATTTAGCAAAGTAAAACCACGAGTCCCTAAGCAGCTAAAACTTCGTTATAACCGAAGTTTACTTTTTTTGGCATTTCAATACATTATACCTATCCTTTGATTCTGTATGCCCGATATCAAATCATTTCATCCAGCGATCAGTAACCTTATCTGTTTTCAATATTTCGTGCGTGTGCTGATTCTTAGTCGGTCGCAGCTGATACTGTTGTCTTGATACTACCCATCATCCTTTGCGATAACGGTCTTGATATAGATATATGCTTATAAAATCACGTCAAAGTATAACAATTTATGATGTTGAATTCAAAACAGAAAAATCCATCAATTGTGAAGGCTTTATCTTGTTTTATTGCGCTGTAAAGCCACAGGGTTTATGTGTTTGTTAATCATAAAGCGATAAAACATAGAAACATTACAACTGTGTTAGATCTAAGACTATAAAATAAGGGGTTTTAACATGTCATTAAGCTTCAAGTAAACCCAGACACCAAGTCCATAGAATCTCCGAATCGTAAGCAATGTATATTAGTAAAAATCTAGAATTAAAAAAAATGTTCCTAGTAATCACCAGAGCGTCTATATAAATTTGGAAAGAATTCTATTTTAAAAATATTCTATAAAAAATTACACATTACAACTTCACAAGTTGTACTCCAGAAGAGTTGAATATTTCGTGTCATCTCCTCCGTAGTTAACATTAAGGGTAACCCGAGAGTTTTTGACAATTTGAACGGTGCCTTCCCATACGTCACTTCCGGAATTTTTGAGTTGAGTCCACGTGTCGTTTACAGTGACAGCGACTTGTTTACCTTTCGGGACCACCGCTTTGAAATTGACAGTGCCGTCTGCGTTAGCAATGGTCAGCGGCTCATAGAGATAGCACCCTTCCTTCCACTGGGCGTACTGTTTGGGGAAGGGCTGAACGGGCTTGGGGGCGCGGGTACAGTTGATCAAGTAGTTGTACACCCCGGGAAGTGTCTTGCTGTCGTCGCTCACGGGCAGGGCGTAAACTTGCAGCTTGTAATAGCCAGGGTTAGGCAGCTGGATGATGTAACTGACCACGTCCCCCTGGGTCTGAGTGAATAGTAGGTTAGAGTAGTCCTTGGTCGTGCTGGTCTCTATCAAGTTTCCGGTGACCTTGACCGGCTGACCCATGCGGAATTTGACTTCTACCTTAAAAGAGAAAATAAACAGATACCATATACATGTATTTATTTTAGTGTGACGAGTATTCGCCAACAAACAGTTGATGTTGTAAGATTGAGTTCTTTGGAAACATGACTGGATCAAAGACGTTATCAATGTATTTGCATTTGGTTATCGTAATGTGATGGAAATTTTCACCACACCATAAATGATAGATGATATTCATAAGATTAAAGAAATCAAAGCTTCCTGAAAAAATGGACACTCTATTTGGATTTTTAGATAGTGTTGGAATTCAATTTTCTGTTTTGTTATCAGACCTATTAAGAATCAGCGATCATCTGACTGTGAGTGTTGACCAGGAACAGTTTTAATCCCAGCCAAAACATCAACAAGCTTTTAAGATAAGCGCTCGTTTCACTCCGCCACTGACCAATTCAAAGCTTTTCATTTCCCTTCTAAACTCTTTCTCAATAAGTGGCCTAAGGTAAAGAGATAGCGAGTCTGAGTGTGTTTAGTTCTGATACGGGTAAAATGACAAAGAGAATAATGTAGCATCAATTAAAATCGACATAGGCAGTTGTGAAGATGGAGGATCCTCAATTCCTAGGACTACACTGCTCACCAATTTATTTCGTGACTAATTGACCTTGAGGTTGAATTGGAGTATAAAACATTTTATGTGTTGGGCTACATCATTATTGCATGTTTATATGATATTATTTTGTGTTTGCAGTTGCCTAGACAGGGGGACATCGTATTTGAAGTTAAATCTTGAAAACTTTGTGTTGTAAAACCCAGACTTCCGGTTAAGGCTCTTGGTCACATTGCTTCAGCGGTTATAAGAATGGCATTTGATTCGTTGTTCTTGTCTCAATGACAAAAGCTCTAATGCCTTATTATTTCTTATCAAGCTAATCCATTTGATATCTTAATCGAATAATAAGGGGTTTTTTTCTGCTGTGATTCGAAAAAAGTGCCAAACGGATGATAAAACAGATCCACAGATTAATACAACGGACATACTTATTTATCTAATTATTTTTCTTTCAACAATAAAAAGTGAGTAATTGAAAAAATAAGCAAGGTCAGATCGACAAATAATGAAAATCTAATCTTAGTTTGCAGCCGCCAGGGTTCTCTGCACGTAGGCGAATCTCATCGGATCAGATAGCTGCTTTCCTGTATTTAGTAGAACCCCAAACGAGCTATTTTTGACAAGCTGAGATAATTTGCCTGTGATTTGTATATCTATTTTATCACTTTAAACCAGCAGTCAGTGAGCTATTTTTCTTGTCAAAATAGAAAATTTCTCGGTGTTTTAATAAATAAGACAGGTTTTTTCCCTTGTCCTTGAGCGTGCTGACCGATATTGTTTCGTTTCATAGTACTACGTATAAGAACGTATCAAATCCCAGAAAGGTATTACCGCTTTTTTACATCAATTGATAACGGAGAAGTTATTTAATATAAAACAAATAATTTCTAAGAAGTCTTTCAGCGTGAGCATAATAAAATGCCACAAGTAGATCCACGTTCTGTGGCTTTTGTTTGTTTGTTTGTTTGTTTGTTTGTTTGTTTTTGACGGAGGTTGGCTGTTATACAAAACTTACACGCCATGAATATTTCTTCCAGTCAGCTGTTGTTCATAATGTTACTAACAAATTACTGATTTTACATAACCAGTATGAATGACAAAAATTAAAGCAAATTTGACACAATCTAAACGTTTCAACTTATAAATTAAACAATAGACCAAACAATAGTGTGGGAAATCAATTCCGCCAATTGCTTAACGTTAAAAAGATATAAAATTTACGATCTTTTAATAACTTAAACTTACTTCAAATTACATCATTAAAGTAAGAGTGCTTCAACGAAAAAAAAACCCTATAAATAATATACTTACAGTACGATAAAATGTTTATTGTGATTCATAGAGGGTATGAACTGTTATATGCATTACAAAAGTCAGCGTGGTTTGCAACATATTTTTTTCCGAAACATTCACATGCAGTTTTAACTAAGAACATTTTATTGTTTTAACGACTAAATTAACACAATATTGGACCAACTTCGTCCAAAAAATTATAACAATAAATGGAAAAAAGGTTTGATAATCAGCAGTTTATTTGGAATTAGCTTCAGCTTGTGTTATTATTGAGATACTTAAATTGAAATACTGCGGAATTTTCTCACAGCATGATTCATTCAAACTTATTGTTAAACTAACAAAGGTATTTTTAATAAAGTTGCATTTTAGAAATTTATTTGATTATTTGACATCCACCCCTCTCCCTGCAACCTGGTAGTTTTATTTACGCCCCGTGAAGATTGAAAATCTTGAATCCGTTCTTAACCTTCACTCGCTCCCTACCCACATCCTATAGTGGCGATCACAAGGGACGTTTACATGAAGTCATTGATCTGAATGGGCGATAGTAATCCATTGTAAATAGCAAGCTTGGCATTTATTTGATAACAAGAGGAGAAAACCTAATTATTATTGCAGACACGAAGTACTCGAAAACACGTATAAGCCATGACACATCAAATGCGGGAAAATTCCTTTTCAAAACTAATATTGGCAAGGGTTTCCATCTTTGCTTGTATACCTAAGTTAAATTACGCGTTAAAATCGTGTGATAGTTTGTTTGAGATGTATCTAAAATTTTACTTCATAACGATTGTTAGAAGGAAAGGGGTTAGAGCTAAGGGGCGTAATCCTATGTCATTTAATCGAAGATCATTTGAAACATACATGTACACTATACATGTAAACTTAAGGAGTTGTTTTTTTTTTTTATTCAATCCTCCTGTAGAACATTCGCTTGATTATGAAATGAAACTTATTATGTTCTTTATATCTCATTTGAAATGACGATGAATTTAAAATCAATACCACAAAATGTAGATGTCTTAAAAAAAGAATAAAAAAATTAAGTTGGAAAAGGAACCACCTCCGCATTTTCCACATGAAATGTACTTGCGTGTCAGAGAAGAGAAAATGCCAACAATGGAGCTTGGTTATTCACTAGATTAGAAATCTGTCAAACAAGCTTACAGCGCTATACATCTTCCCTGTGTACTATTATAAAGCTCCGATTCCCTTCGAATCCTCAGCCGAAATCATCCTTCAGCCGACTCTTGGCGAGTTAGGCAGCGTTCGGTATATAAATAAAACTTCAAAGCTCAGAGCAAATGAAATCGTTTTTATTGAATCACTTATGTCTCAATGTAAACGAACTTAAAAAAGGGGGGGGGGGGGGGAAAGAAGAGCAAACTCAGCAAAGAAGTTCGTAATTAGAATTCTCCGTGCTTAAACATGCTGATGCCGTAGGAATACGCTGTGCAAAAAAGCACCCTTTAATTAAAACCCTGAGATTGTTGCATAAGTCTGTAATATGGGGTAAGATAGAGGAGGGTCTTACACGGGTTTCAGACGTTAACACCAGATAGATTGATAATAATAAGCGTAATATCTTATGTATGGCGGGAACCTAGCTCTGAAGTCTCGCGCCAGCAAAGTTTATCTCACAACATCTCAGTGATATACTTATTGCAAAGTCTCTCTCTCTCTCTCTCTCTCTCTCTCTCTCTCTCTCTCTCTCTCTGATGCTACTTTCTAGCGGCCTGCCGAATCACCTGATATTTTACCTGTCCACCCTCAAATACCGTGTATTTATTGATTTGATTTAAAGCGCCGATTGATTTTTCAATAAACTCTTCATTGGCTCCATCTGTTGTCGAAATAACGCGTATTCAGTGAGATGGACACACCCAAATCTATTTAAATTTTCCGTCTATATTTTCGTTTGACTCTATGAATCCTTTTTTTAAATCCCGAATTTTTTAAAAACTTTTAAAATAAAGATTTTCAGAGATGAATTTGAAGAAGATATATTCATAGTAAATTTGTATGTTACTCTTAAAATTTTCTTTCACCTTATCATATAATTTCGAAATAGCATTTAAAACATTGTATTCAAGGAATTTTCAAGTAACTTAATTGTAACACAATCACTTTCTCAGAAACTGTGAACTACAAAACGTACATGAACATGAGTTATAATAAATTGACAAATTGAAAACCTACCTCGTTTGAGTCGGTGGTAATTTCAGGATCATTGTGACTGAGCGTACTCAGTTTGAACTCAGAGAACTTGGGTTGTGGGCCCAGGTACCCGCGGGGAAGTTCAGGCTTCGACATTCTCACAGACAGACTCACAGCAAGCAGGCGAGTACAAAAAATAAGACACTGAACCGCACACGCTAGGACGACGGGGAGACGGCGAGATGAGCAGACGTCGACTGGTGATGTGAAGAGACAGGGGATTTTTAAACTGTTGAAGAAGGGGAGCCAATGAAAGCATTGCGATAAGCCGGGGTTCTTATCACTGATAGGGGGTATACAGTAGAGGGGATCCAGAGGCGCGGATCCAACTAACAAGAACGGTACTCGAATATCACTGACAGGTCTCAACCATAAATTTAAAGCAAGATACATATGTTTACATTTGTACCCAATTTTTTTTTAGATTTGAAGGACACCGAAAACAAATCAGCAGAATTTATTGATAGCAACATACGGAGACAAGATGTAGATAAAACGTATAATGTATGAGGTCTGCCGTATATTTCATCCGACTCCTCGCCTCCGTTTCGTTTTCAAGTAGGAATAGAAAATTTCGTTAACTCTGCGAATGGCTGACTCATACAGCTCGCACAGATAAGGCCCCGCGGGGGAGAACCCAGTGACATGCCTAAAATTCATTTATTTTATTATGAACAAAAAATTATCTCCATTTTGGCGTCACAATCGGAAGAAGATTAGTGTTTTTCTAGAAATCATTTCAGACATTTTAAGCTAATCAAGTGGAAAAAATGCGGGTGGACATCACTATGATCGCTCCACAGAATGTTATTTTCCCCAGGGGCGCGGATGGGGGGGGGGGGGGGGGGGGTTATGGACATATACCTTTAAGAATCATTTGAAGAATAGAAATTTCAGCATTTAGATTTTTGCTATTTGTCTGCAATACCATTATCGTGACGCCATTGAAGTAAGAGGAAACTCAGAAAAGATAATACTTTTAATCATCGTGTAGTATTGTGTTTATGTCTGCTGCACTAACTTGAAATATAATCTTTGTATTACTGCTCTCTGACCAATCAATTTAATCAAATCAAACTCAACTTTCCAAGAAGCCAAAAATCGGCTACCCTGGGCAAATATTAAGATTTAGGGCGAGATTAGGTTCCCAGAAAAAGGCTACACTTCAGAAAATAAAATTGATCGGTTGGACACTTCATAAGTTTGCATTCTTAGTACTCTGACAATAATTCTAGAATTTAAAGTCAAAATAAGTTACAAAAAATCCCACATATGTACTGAAGACAACAAAATTCCAAGAATTAATTTAGTATCATTAGTACCTAACTAAAGAAAAGAGGTAAGATTGAATGTCTTGTATAAATAGTAAACGGTGGTTATTAGCTGCATGCATATGTACACCCCCATAATTATGCACAAATAACAAATATTTTTGTTAATTTAGAGGACATAGCGACGGTAACATTATTAGAAAATGTTCCCATGGCAGCGCCGCACAAAACACTTGATCTGTGTGCAATTTATGAAACACTTCTTGGCGGAGTTTCACAAACTCTGTACGGTTGATCTGAAAACAACAATTCTATATCGCTTGATGTGTATATTCCCATGCAGTTCGTTATGTCGGATTCTCCTCTCCGGTCTCATAAATAAGACAACAAAGGAACGTCTGTTTACATCGAATATTCTAAAAACGTAACCCTTCGAACCCGTAATCAACTAGATCTTGCAAAACGGGCTCCATTGATTGTCACCCGCGAACAATATTCAGCAAGTCTCTGTCTTATGAGGAAATGTGGATGTATCATTTTAAGAGTTTAGCTATGAATCGGTAAATATGAGACAACTAGATAGTAAAATAACTTGCACTGGAATAGACATGAACGGATAATAAAGCATTTGGATGGAATACTCCTATTCATTTCAAGACTTTATTAACATAGGCTGATTAGGAGTCAGTGAGGATTCTAAAATACTGCATCACAGTGTTGACTGTTTACTTGTCAACTCATCGGACAACTCTAATTACAAAAAAAATTACCAAGGTGACCTGTGCATACATCACGTTATTTTGTTTTAAGGGATTTTATCATTAAAAAAATAATTTTTGGAATCACATCCGACTATTGTCCCAATTTAGACACACAGAACCCTTTAGATTGTCTGTTTACATGCTGTGTTTACATGTTGTGTTTACATGTTGTGTTTACATGTTTGAATATGCAGTCTGACAACATTCATTCGAACGTTCTGGAATTCTACATGCAATATCCAGAGCATCCAATGCATCGTACTTTGCCAATTGCTTCCTATAAAAAAGCTGTCAACCCTCTACGTGTATTTACATGATTACGTTAAAGAACCTCAAGGAGACGGAAAGTCTTGAATGTTCGTATATCACCGGGCAAACTGGGTCCTCAAGACATTAAATCCGTAATATCAAAGTTCCCCATTTATTGAAAGTTCACCCTTGGAGGGATATAAAAGGCTACACGGTGCCTTCGAAGTCCTTCACTCGGGAGTAATTTAGTTTTTATGACTTTGAGTGTTTGTTTCTGTTAGAATAAAACAGGCATTGACCTTGTGATGGGTACGTTATATACCCGTAGACTGCCCACGCAAGCGGAATATTTGAATATTTACCCCAAGTCAACAATCTCCTCCAAGAGATATACATAATATTGTTTTAATGGTATGGTGATTCAACGTTGATATTTGGTGGTGACGTCAATAAGCAAGTTTCATTTTTTAACGTTAAATTTCACGTATCTAACACTATCACTCTTTTCGGGGGGGGGGGGGGGGGGGGTAATTCTTATTTTGTCTAATTTTTTGATCGAGCGCATTGTCCAGCTGAGATGGAATATTTATATTTTCAGATAATTTTACAACATTAGGTTAATCAGTGATGATTAAATTATTAAAAGCAAACCTTTGATCGACCAATTTGATTTAAAAAATGCAGTATGAGTTGAAATATGATGTACACAGCGTTCGATATTTCGACAGGTTTTATTATTGTATATTTGTAACATGTTGTTTCTATGTATTAGATATCCTGTATATCCAATCAATATGGTGTTCCGATGGGGCCACATCGACCCTCGCACTTTCGCCTTTAGGGCGAAGATGCGAGAGTGCGAGTATGCGAAGGCGAAAGCGCGAAGTTGCGAAGACGAAGGGGCGAAAGTGCGAAGATGCGAAGGCGAAAGTGCGAAGTTGCGAAGGCGAAGGAGCGATATTACTATCGCTCTTTCGCCATCGCAACTTCGCAATCTCGCCTTCGCCTTTTTATGTTTTGGACTTCTCTATCGTTTAAAGATAATTTTAGCTGTATAAAATGACATCTGCGGCCGAGGATGAACTTTTGATAATTTATTTTCAACAGCCTGCGCAGTTCCATAATTTTTTCTAGGGGAGGGGTCCGAAGGATAATCGTATTTGCTGTGGGAAAGGGGAGGGTCCGAGGCATAGTTTTGGTTAATTTACTATTCATATCAAATTTTCCAGGGGATGGGGGTGGTGTCCTGACCCCCTCTCCTCCTTTACTGTTTGAAATTAATAATATTGAATTTAGGAGGCGGAGGTAGGGGATGCGGACCCCCTCTCCTCCTCCAGATCCGTAAATGAACAAGGAAGGTCGCATAATGAAATTAAAATGTTACAGTGGATTATATAATGAATAGGAATAGCCAGCACGGGTAAACATATATGTCACATAACAAAGTAAAGATTAATAAGCATTCTTAGTAAGAACAATGGCCTAGCGCGTGCGAGAGTGTTCTGCAAATCTCGGGCGAGTACGTCAACTGCATCTATTTCTATGTAATCGACCGAGATTTGCGAAGGCGAGAGTGCGAAGTTGCGAAGGCGAGGGAGCGATAGTAGCATCGCTCCTTCGCCTTCGCACTTTCGCCTTCGCATCTTCGCCGTCGCATCTTCGCCGTCGCATCTTAGCACTTTCGCTCCTTCGCCTTCGCACCTTCGCACTTTCGCCTTCGCAACTTCGCACTCTCGCATCTTCGCCCTACAGGCGAATGTGCGAAGGTCGAAGTGGCCCCATCAGAACACCATAAATCAATTTTTGGGTCATAAGAGTGGTGTTTTATTACTCTCTGCTATCGTTAGTCGAACGTCAGTCATAATCTTTTGAACATTTTCTTATCTTCTGAAACTATAAAGCAAAACTTGACCAAATGTGCTATATACATGTAGCGCCTTTGATGTGAGGGAACACAAACTACCTGCCCCAGGGGCAATACAGTTTAGGTTAAATTTTTAAAAAATGATGCAATTTAAAGGAATCATTTCCCCGCCTGAACATCTAGAGGTAAACAAAAAATATTTTTGGTAACTAAGGAAGTATTGACCAAAAAATGTGAATCCATGGCCCAACGATTTCACGTTTTCGTGTCAGGGTGGCGTTAATCATAAGAATTAATTTTGGACAGCCTTAGAGATAAAACAAATTAATATTCTAGGAAAGAGATGACATTGGCTTATCTTACATTAAATTGTTTAATTTTTTTTCTGAGCATTGGGAGGAACAATGCTATCCGCTTTCCAATACTTTTAGTACTTTGATTTTTTTTATAATTGTAGAACTTTGCAAATTTTGCATGGCGCAGATGTACATATATCATATTGGGGCTTAAGTAGTTTACAAGTACATGGACCGCACGTAATTTGAACCTTTTTCTCCATTTGCCAGGAAATCAGGTTTAAATTTTGATGCAATGTAACTTGGCTTATTGATAGCTATTTTTTTTTTAAATTCTGGTCATTTCTTATTCAGGGATGGCATATATGTCGAATTTCAATGAATATAATCTGTTTATCAGATATTTGAAGGGAGTTAATATTACGCCCATCCTTTCAAACTAACATGTATATGTATACATATTAAAAAATTCTCTTAGTAAAACATTTCCCGGTCAGCTCTTCTGACTGATAGACAAAACAAATACAGGTGACCTACACTGGGAGGAACTTTATTTATATGTTGTTTTAACAGTGTTAAAATTCCGATGTCTGAATCATTGCTCTCTCTCTCTCTCTCTCTCTCTCTCTCTCTCTCTCTCTCTCTCTCTCTCTCTCTCTGTAATATTGACTTGACAATGTATTTATAAAAAAAATATAGAAGACATATTGAGAAATACTTGTTTCTGATTAGGAAAAACAATCCATTTTTACCCGGGTTCACAAGGAACTCGAGTTATCGAACATAGCAATGTAATTCCAGGTAAATACGTTGCTTCTTTAGAGGGCTAGATAGTCATGGTAATTTTTAGACTTTTTTAAATTTTTTTTTTAAAAAGGAGCTTTGTATGAAGATATAAGAAATATATTCAAATTTTAAAGCTCTATTATTAGGAAATTTTCTTCACTAGATAAAGGTTTATTTCTAGATAAACCCATATCTAAAATCATAAAGTAGATTTGTTGACTATCCATCCGCCTTAAATTTTTATCGAAGTCATCTGTATGACTGTAAATCTTAGTTTGGGTCTTCAATTATCAATGCGTGATATAAATATAATCTTTATGGTTTACGTAAGCTTCCAATGACATTTTAAAAAAGGTTTTAAAAAAAAAAAAAGCTTAGAATCACTACGTCTAGCTCTTTCTGGTCTCTATGTGTGTCTCAAATTTAAATCGTCATAATACACTATACTAGTGTCCTCGATCGATTCTCAAAAATAAACAAAAATTGCTTTCAAACTATGATACCATTTTATTGATTTTCCTCATTCTTTTTCCATAAGGCAAGAAATCTGGCGAAATGGTGGGTGTGGCAAAACTTTTACCTTCGACTTGTCAGATATTTATGCCGATTTGTCATATCTATATGTCGACATGTCAGTCTGGCAACAAAAAATAGAAGATTTAACTTAATTTAATCATCACTACCTGATATTATATTTTGGAGCATGTGGGAATTTGGTGATGAAACATGAAATACAATAAATATGAAAAGATTTCTTCCGTAGTAAAATCCATGGGGTTCCATGCAGCATATAGATGATAAGTGGGTAATCATTAGGTAAATTCGGTTTTATTTAGATTAAAAACAATAAGCTAACTGAATTACATGACCAACTATTTGAGAAAGCAGGGCAGGCAATCTCTGGTTAACCTAAATTTTGCATTTAAATGCAAGTTGTAGATTGACAATTGCCTAATTAAAACAAATAAATCTATTTTACACCTTTGTTTATATTCCGGACTATTCCAACGGATAGAGTGTCATTAATTAATCCTTTTAATCAGCTTGCAAGATTAAAAAATATGGTCTAATCTAGATTATGATATTTGGGCTTCAGATAAGTTCTTTTTAATTTAAAGTATCCTTAGTACATGAACACCTAAAAGATTTCGAGAATTTGTTGGGTTTTTTTTTGTTGGTAACCTTAATATTAACAATAATGTGTTTGCATGCATATTTCTCAAAGATTTTTAATGGGGAATTGAATTATAAATGCCTTAAAGGCATATTTCATCCATTTGCATGTAAAAGGAATCTTGAGAATAACATATGGTCGTAATGTTTATTGGAGCAAAGAACTGGTTTATTTGTAAACATTTGATTTAAAGAATAGATTTCTTATCTTCTTTTTTTTATTGCATTATGAAATCAAATAGTAGAAAATCATCGTTTTATGGGGGCATATTAATCCTTTAAAAACTATTTCTGTATTTGTGTTTCAAAATACACATTGTATTCAATAAATAAATAAATAGTAAACCATTGTACCGATTAGTTTGAAGATTTTCCTCCGTTTCGTATACATATGACGATTGGAACAGATGAAATGATTATTGAAACTACTATATATAGTATGTATTATGTATAACATCAAGCAGGCGCATAAAAAAGTCAACGTGAACATATCTTTAAAATCAGTGACATCTTTAACTGTTGTTGACTGTCATGGTATCTATCTGTTCGTATAAAATTATTCATGAACGTATGTCAGTTTTGTACGACAAACAACATATTCCCCATGTTGCATCTACATCTTTTTAGAAAGTAGTCTCGTTATTTGTTCATCTCTCTCTCTCTGTCTATCTATCTATCTATCTATCTATCTATCTATCTATCTATCTATATATCACATTAATAATTAATTCTATTCAGTAGATCAAATATGATTATATTCAAATTTTATTAATATCGTTTACTCCAGATCGCTAAATCGGTGTCTTGGATTAAAGATCTCGTGTACATTTGCACTCTTGACCCAGTCTTCATTTCACCCGTAAGATTTAAACTTTGTTTTTGTATTTTAAAAACAAATCATTACAATTTATCGTTCTACATATTGAACAGGTTGGCTAGATATTGGAAATTATTATACCTACAAAATAATCCCCCACCACGTTAATCCTAGACCTTTATAAAAAGGACTGGGGAACCCGCACCCCTTCAGTAACCAACGACTTCTGGAAAAATGGGTAGGGCATTGACTGCATTATATCTATGAAATAGATGGGGTAGATACTACGTAAAAGCACGAGGCAGCTATTGTATATATAGAGTTTCACTTTTATAGTGCAAATTTAACATTTTAGTTTAATTACTCATCCGTCGATTTGATTTTCTTAACTTGAGGTTAACAATTGAAATGTTTATTGGATACAATTCGATTTTGTATGATATTCATTTATTAATTTATCTACATCCACCTTTTATTTAAGTTTTTACGTGTCTTTTTAATAGTTTGTTATTCTAATATTTAATAAATTCATTTATTCATTCATTTCAATTGTCGATTGCCAGATATTAATATGCATTCTCGGCCTGTTTATTTATTAAGACATTTTCCATAGGGCAAGACATTATTTTTTATTATTTCGTTTATTCGCGAATTCATTCCATAACTTATCATTCATTAGACTTTATATAAACGTATTCATAAATCAATTTATTAATCAATCATTTCCTTGAAGGAATCTCAACAATTGTTGTATTCACATCGTAGGAACTTTTGTCATAGTATCAGTTATTTCATTGTTATCTTATTTAAGTCTGAACGTTTTATCGTAGTTTTTTTTTTTTATCGCGAATAAATAGTTGTAAGTATTTGATCCCAACTGATCAATTTATCACAGTGAAAACAATCCATCATAGTTTGAAAAAAATAGTTCACAGTTATTTAATTTTACCATTTTCTGAGGAAATTTTCTATGCTTTAAATTTGTTTCTATATTTTTCACCGCAGAGAGATTTAATCTTTATTTATATATTCAATAAGTTATATGTAATACACGCACGACACGAGAAAATGGTGTCAAATGACGAAGACAATGGGCAGAAGCGGGGTTTACATTATACAATGTACAAAAAAAAATTACGAAAAACGTTACAATTTTGAAAATTATCATAATGATAAGTAGTGAAGAACCATACTTTGAACTTAATGGGAATGATCGTATTTATATTTTCATAAAAATCAAAGTCATGTTGTAAATTTTGCATATACCAGGTGGCAGTATATACAAAATTTACAACATTGCCTGTAAATTTTGTATTTACTGCCATCCGGTATATGCAAAATTTACAACATGACAAAAAAATAATCATTCTTTATTCCTTAAAATATCTTTTCCTCGATACTTCGATCAATGTCATCTATTGGTTAATTAATCTACTGATTAATCTAATTGCATATGTTATAAATATCTTAATTATTGCCGTAGACCCATGAGTGCATGATCAAACGCAGCTGGATTTATCATCTAATATTTTCTTTTCTATTTACGTATAGGAGGCCTCAAACACGGCGTGGTAGGGCTTTTAGCCCTTTCAGCCATGGTTTTAGGTACGTCTTAGTTGCTATTTTCAAGATTTTTTTTTTATACCTTTGAATCATAACAATTAAATAATTTTCAAAAAATAAAGTTTATTTAAAACGATAAATTCCTTATAACACCAATCTAAATTATACACAAGGGACCCTTAAAAAGAGAAAAATGAATAATTGAAATTATAGGCATGTTATGCGGCTTTCCAGAGGTGCATGTATTTATAGATCTTCATTCGTCTCACAGGAGCTCCAGATAACCGAGGTACAGAGTTTGTGATTGGTTACATGGAGAACAATGGCGTGAGCATCAATGTGGAGCTGTTTGTCACCACCTCCCGCACCACCTCGGTGTCTGTCACGGTGGACTCTCCCAAGTGTTCCAGCCCCAGGGTCTCTTCCTCCTTCACCGTGACTGCGGGACAGGTCAAGCAGCTCTTTATCAGTCCCAGCATCAGGTAAACCTCCCTCTCGTAACCCAAATTCATCACCCCCTCTCATTACCCCCACGTGATCATTCCCCTCCTCCCCTAGCAAACATGCAATTTTAAAACTTTTTCTTAATCTATAACTACTGGAATTCATTCTTTATAAGCAGTTAAGGAACGTACATTTAAGAGAAATTTCAACAATTTTCTATCATATTCACCATTCTCCTACCGCGAAAAATAGAATAATTTAAGGAATATATTCTTTATTAAATACATGTAGTTGAACAATATCCTTTCAGCGAATAGTTGATCATGCAGCTTCCGTTCATGAGACAGTTCACGTTAAACAATAATTATCCGTCTATTGAATACTAGTGGTGAAACAACTCGAACGAGTAGTACAATAGTCTTTTATGGAACATCAACCATTATCCTTGTCTTTAAAGGGGCATGGTCACGATTTTGGTTGAAATTTATTTTTCCGTTTTTAATGTTTACAATGCTTTAGTAAGGTATTTCTAATAGTCAGCCATTTGAGTGTCAGTCGTCGAGTTATAAGCGAGATACAGAGCCCACTGTTCTCTGTTTTGTAAACAAAGCTCAGATCATGATTTTGTTTACATTTTGAAAATTCCAGGTTAAGACCTAAAATGAATGTTACAAACGCTAGGAAGTGTTCTATGTTCAAAAGAAATTAGCAAATAGAAAAATCAGAGCTCAAAACAAAACTTTTACTAGTATATTGAAACAATGTAAACTAAAACATGACTTGAGATTTGTTTACATAGCAAAGAATTGTGAGCTCTTTATCTTGCTTATAACTCTTCGACTGACACTCAAATTTTGGTTGATCATTAGAAATGCATTGATAAAGCATTGTAAACAATAAAAACAGAAAAATAAAATTGACCAAAAATTGTGACCATGATACTTTAAAGGGGAAAGGGGTGGTCACGATTTTTGTCAAAATCTATTTTTCAGTTTTTAATGTTTACAATGCTTCAGTAAAGCATTTCTGATAATCAACAAAAATTTGAGTGTCAGTCGTCGAGTTATAAGCGAGATATAGAGCTCACGAATTTTTGTCATGTAAACAAAGCTCGT
The DNA here is from genome assembly GCA_033439105.1 of Magallana nippona. Taxonomy (NCBI): domain Eukaryota; kingdom Metazoa; phylum Mollusca; class Bivalvia; order Ostreida; family Ostreidae; genus Magallana; species Magallana nippona. The sequence goes on from CM065920.1 coordinate 10,502,098, forward strand.
CATGTTTTTGTTTACATTTTGAATGTTGAAAGAAAATTCCAGGTTTAGACCTATAATGAATGTAACAGTTACAAACGCTAGGAAGTGTTCTATGTTAAAAATATTTTTCAAGCAATTCAAAAATTAAAACATTCTTTTGATTTTCCCCATTATACTTGCAGAATGGCTGGTTCCAGTAAATCAAGCAAAGGAATAAGAGTGAAAGCGTCCGACGAGGTGGTGATATACGGCGTCAACAAGGAGAGGTACTCCTGTGACGGGTTCGTGGGTCTCCCACTGGATGTCCTATCAGACGAGTACTATTTGGTCACGTGGTCTCCCACCTCTCGCCAGTGTGAACTTCTGGTTGTGGGGGTACAAGACTCGACCTCTGTTTCTATTACACTCAGTCAACACATGGGAAGTAACAACGTATATTACTCCGGAAAATATTACTACAAGGGCAATAAAGTCACAGAAACGCTGAACAAGTACGATACTTGGCAGCTGGTCACTAGGGGCGACTTGACCGGAAGCTACGTCAAATCCAGCAAACCGGTGTCTGTTTTTTCTGGAAACCGGAAAACCAACATCGGAAGAGGCGGGTCTTCTGATCACTTGGTGGAGCAGATGTTTCCGGTCAACACCTGGGGCAAGAACTTCGCTACCGTCCCGATTCCGAAAAGAACTGTAGGCGACTACTTTAAATTCATTGCTAGCGAAGATAACACCGTTGTCAGAATTACAGGAGGATACACCTCAACTTTCACTATTTCCAAAGCAGGGTATATGGTACAGAAACTCATTTCATCCTCCGCATACTGCAAAGTTGTCTCCGACAAACCAATCATGGTTGTGCAGTTTGTTCAGTCGCAGCAGAGTTCTTCGGAAAAATCAGATCCCGCCATGATGATCATTCCACCCACTGAACAATATGGCGCAGACTATACATTCACCACTCCCAAATACTCGCTGGGATCGTACAACAACTACTTCATGTTCATCGTTGAGGAATCACAAGCTTCTGGTTTACGAATTGACGGGAAAGCATTTCCCAGTTCGACCAGTTACAAAAGAATATCTGGCACGACATTGGTCGGAGGCTATATCTCTATAACCGAGGGCACACACACCGTCAGACATACTTCTCCCATTGCCATCTTTGGAGGCTTTTTATACGGCCAGGCTAACTATGAAACATATGGGTTTACAACTGGTATGCGATTGGCCAAAGTAAACGCTGTGAGTCTTGACTTGATGTTTCATACAAATTTTCACCCTGATTTTATAGATAATTTTTTTTTGGGGGGTGGGGGGTCTAAATTACTTATTTCATTTTCAATGATGATTATTGTTATTACTTTTATTATAACCTATCGGGGAGTTTGTCTTGAAGGGAAACATGATATCGATTTTGAACTGTGGTAAGCAAACTTTTTAAGAATCATATTTACCGTTATTTCAGATCTGTATTCCTACGCCCACAGTAACAGGAGATGGTATTGACAACGACTGTGACGGGAAAATCGACGAGGAACTTTGTACCCCGGAAAACAAAAACAAAGGTGTGTGCCTCGCAATTTATAAATAAACAAATCCACAAAACTATATTTCCTAGAATTTTAAAATTTGTTATACCTTAATGGAAGTGGAAAACAATTCATAAATACTGGAACTGAACCGATAGATACCGGCATTGACGGACAGTATAAATATGGTACCGTACCAATTCGATTGATTCAACCTTTGACGGACTTTGCAAGTATATACATGTACAGTGTATAAATGTTTCAGAGATCTAAATATATGTTTACATTTTTTAGTTTCTTTGTCTGTGATAACATTAAGAATCGATTTTGTACTGTACAGCCCAATAGATTCAAAAGACGTATTGTTGGGGGCACAAGCGGTTTTGCATAATTAATATTATAATATTTAATCGTACAACTGCTGAAAATTATATAAATATAAGTAATAAGGAATCATTCTTTGAATATTATGAGGTGATAATTTCGGTCGGGGCGTGATCAAATCTATCATAAAGCCCTTCGGGCTTTATTGGATTTGATCACGCCCCGACCAAAATTATCACCTCATAACACTCAAAGAATGATTCCTTATTCCTTAAATAATTGTTTCTGTCATATAAATTTATCATATTGTCCATTTTTCAACACAGATGATGACGGAGATGGGAAGATCAATGAAGACTGTGCTAAACCCCCTCCAGGTAAGTATGGCCTGTATTCTTTTTCGCTGGTCCCTTCATGATTATGTACTTGTTTCATGAATTAATATTTCGTTTTTCATTCTGTAGTTGACGGAAACTGGGCTTCTTGGGCGTCGTACGGCGCATGCTCTGTGACATGTCAACCAACGTCAGGCTCGGTATCAGGAACTAAAACTCGAACCAGATCCTGTTCAAATCCGGCTCCGGCTTATGACGGGAAACAGTGTGCTGGTTCTGGAAGTCAAACCGTTTCATGTACACCAACAAACGCATGCAGAGGTTAGGGAAATATATAAATAACAACTTTAAATTAAAAATTATAAAAGCTATGGAAATGTATGTAGTGTTTAAATGTGAATAATGTATCTCAGGCTAGTGGATTAACCCGATAGACTGTACGTGTATATACATAGGACCCGTGTTCAAATCGTAGCAGAGGAAAATTAGTGTCTGTAACAATTATCATTTATTGTATTTAAAAGTATGAATAATAGTGCGTTTTCAATCATATAATTTTGTTACATGGAATTTGATAAGAGTTTTCTTCATAGTTGATGGAAACTGGGGGTCATGGGGATCTTACGGAGCATGCTCAGTGACCTGTGCTAGCGGAACAAAGTCACGTTCAAGGTCATGTAATAATCCAGCCCCTGCAGGTGGCGGAAGTAATTGTGCAGGAAGTTCCACGTCATCAGCCACGTGTACATTATCTGCATGTCCAAGTAAGACAATAAGAAACACCTTATTAAAAAAACCTCTTAAAATAAATTAGATTGAACTTCCAGTGAGATGTAGAGACTCTTCTAGCAGTTACAAACTTTTCAGATACAGACTGTCTTTCTACAAACTCTGCTATAATAGTACAGACTCTTTATGTACATACAATTCTTGTACAGATTTTTATTGTAGACTCCTCTAGTACGGAATACATAATTCTCTTGTACAGACTCTTCTTGTACATACTCTTTTAGTACAGACTCCTCTAGTACATACTCTGTAGTATAAGCTTTCTAGTTCATGCTTTTTTAGTACAGACTTTTCTAGTACACACTCTCCTAGAACATACCGTTCTACCATAGATTCTTTTATTTTATACTCATTAAGTATAGACTCTTTTAGAATTTAAAATTCTGATTTGACCAATTTGGACACGGTAGACCCGGGTTCGAGTCCGGTCTGTCGCTATCGCGGTGGCATTGTAGCCTTCGGCAAGTTGCATGTACTTTACTCTACCTGTCCACTCTCCACCCATGGGGTTAAAATGGGTACCTGGCACATGATACAAGCTGCCTATGTAAATGAAAAAGCATTAGCGCCGTAATTTGGTAGCTCTGCCTGTATTCTCCCCAGGGAGTTGATGATGCTATGGATTGTACAGGTCTCGCCAGGGGGTAATATGTAGAAGTCGTGCGAGGCAATTGTCTTTGCAAGCAAGACTATAAACCCCATACCTTTACCCTTTACATACACTCCTAGTACATACTCTTTCGCCACAGGCTCCTCTATAATACAGACTTTTCTTTTACAGACTCGTCAATAGCTAGTAAATACTCTTATGCAGGAACATGCATGCGGCTATGCAAATCTCGTTTGCCTACTTTATCTTTAGATATCAAAAGTATTTAATTTGATACCGGAAAAAAGAAACTTAAAAATAACTGAAAGTTATTTTGGTCGATTGCATTAATTTTGATATGATTATAATAAATGTGTCTTAGTTGACGGTAATTGGGCTTCGTGGGGGTCCTATGGCGCCTGTAGCGTGACCTGCGCGGGAGGAACGCAGGGCAGGACTCGCACCTGTTCTAGCCCCACCCCCCAATATGGCGGAAGGGCATGTTCCGGATCGTCTTCTTCATCTCGGAGTTGTAATACACACAACTGTCCAAGTAAGAACTATCCCTGTTGTAAGAAATGAAAATGTATATCTTTATTGATGAAGTGGCCATGACGTCATTAGAAAACCTTAAATTTTAACCTTAATTTTAAAGTTGATGGAAACTGGGCGTCTTGGGGATCATACGGCGCATGCTCAGTGACTTGCGGTGGAGGAAGTCAATCACGGAGTAGAACCTGTACTAACCCCGCCCCTCAGTATCTCGGGAAAGCCTGTGCTGGAAGTGCATCGTCATCACGAGGCTGTAACACACACAACTGCCCAAGTAAGTGCACAAGCATAATTATGTCGTTCGTGTACATGTGATGTTGTGTAAATTGCATATATTTACGATTCCTAATCTTATCGTTCAATATGAAATTTTAAGCAGAATGATGAAATTTCATCGAAAGAAGCTGAAATTACAGTGTATATTAGCATTGCTAAACTATTAGATATTTGAAAATCAAAACCATATTTATAATTATAAATATTTAGAGGGTATGGTGTAAATGAGAAATTATCTGATGTACGTTTTACATCTTTTCACTAATTCAAAAATTTTTCACTTAATTCCCAGTTGACGGATCCTGGGTCAGCTGGGGATCCTGGGGCACGTGTACCGAGACTTGTGGAGGAGGAATTCAATCCCGAACCCGATCTTGTAGCAACCCCGCTCCACAATATGGTGGCGCTAACTGTCCCGGAATGTCTTCAAGCACTCAAACTTGTAACACTCATAACTGCCCAAGTAAGTTTACAGGTTTCTCTGTTTTTATTGCAGCTAGGTGTATATGATATGTTTATAAATGGGTCATAATCAGATAATACAAAAATAGAAACATAATAATTTACAGTTGACGGTGTTTGGAGTTCGTGGGGTTCATATGGCACATGCACTGTAACCTGCGGGGGAGGTACACAGACACGCTCACGAAGCTGTTCCAATCCCGCCCCTCAGTATGGCGGAGCTAATTGCGCTGGATCTACCACCTCTAGTCAAAGCTGCAACACTCAAAATTGTCCGAGTAAGTCAAAGATTTTGAATTTCTTGCATAGAAAAAGCAAAATATGAAAAATGCTTAAATTGATCTGTAGTAAGAGACTTCTAAATTAAAAAAAATACACCAGTAAAAAAAGAAATAATGTAAATGATTAGTTGATGGCGGTTTCACGAACTGGGGATCATGGGGCACCTGTACAGTAAGCTGCGGTGGAGGGACACAGGTGCGCACGCGCAGTTGTACCAACCCTTCACCACAATATGGCGGCGCCCAATGTTCGGGAGCGACAAGTCAAAACCAGGCCTGCAACACCCAAGTCTGCATCAGTAAGACGTAGTGCTATTTTTTCCATTATTAATAACTCAGCATATTTAATAATTAAAAAAATGAAGTAACTGCAATAAGAATTAACTTAACTCCAAGAGTTTCAATTAAAGAATATAATGAGAATCATCAGTAATATTATTATTAAATGGTATAATGATAAATTCGTTAAAAATTGAAAACCGCCAAGAAAACTGCAAGGAAATATAGCATTCAACATGAATGGTAACTATATATATCTTAAACCTTCAAAATCATAAATCTGACTCCCGCCTTACAAGTCTAACACATCTTCTTACACTGTCTTTATGATGGCAGTTGATGGAGCCTGGGCACAATGGGGTTCGTGGGGTACCTGTTCTGTGTCGTGTGGTGGCGGAAAGAGGTCCCGTGCTCGCACCTGTACTGACCCTAAACCCGCTAATGGTGGGAAGGAATGTTCTGGTGCTTCAAGTGACCTAGAAGATTGTAACTCGGCTGCCTGTCCAACTCCTGCTGCTGGTGCCTACGTACAGGTGAGAAAGAGAGAGAGAGAGAGAGAGAGAGAGAGAGACACACACACACAGACAGACAGACAGACAGACAGAGAGAGAGAGACAGACAGAGAGAGAGACAGACAGACAGACAGAGAGACAGACAGATAGAGATAGAGAGAGAGAGATATACTAGTAAACGTCTAAAGTTGAAATCTTTGAATTTGGTTATTACAGTATATATATATATATATATATATATATATATATATATATATATATATATATATAGTATTTTACTATATATATTTTTATATATTATATACTATTATTATTCTGACTTTTACTTTGTTTTCAATATATGCATTTGTTTTCCCTCGGACTGAAATGTCACATTTTGATTGGTTTAAACATAGCACGTGATTGCCTGATATATCTCTATGTCCGTTCGGGGAGAATTAATATTCGGCAATATGGCCGTCTTTGGTCGACGCTTTGCCTACTCATATCGACATTTTATATTATAATATTTAATACAGAAACCTCATGCCTTAAGTTCTTAAGATATTTGGAGTAGCTGCCCTTTGAAATTCTTTAAAATCAGAGTAGTTGGCCTTTGAATAATGACGTCACATTGTTGTGTCTGGAGCAGAACAAAATTGCTCAAATCTCTGCAGAGGAAAGGGAGCAAACGTTTGAAATTGAAAGCAATAAACATTCTAAGTAAATATGAGTGAAACGAATTTCCTTAAAGAGTATTTGAAAGGTGAGATTGATAATTTTGAAAAGTTTAAATGAGTTAAATTGGACGAGATATGAGGCAACTTGTACATGGGTTTGCGTAGATCATCGCTTTTTGTGAATAAATGTGTCACTTGACAGTCCTCGGGAAAACAAAACACTTATTAGGTTCGTTACTGACTGACTACAGAAATATATCTGATTGATCAATCTCATATATAGCGAGGCGTAGACGAGCCGTCTATGAGATTGATCAACCCGATATATTTCTGTAGTCAGTCAGTAACGAACGTAATAAGTAATACATGTAGTAATCTGCTATTTATATGGTGTATAAAAACGGTTTTAGACAGATAAAAATTTATTTTCCTATTTTCAGCTATGTCCAACTGGCTGGTTTACTTGCCAATCCGGAGGTATAACTTGTATCGACAGAGCTTTCATCTGCGACTGTTCATCAGACTGTGACGACGGAAGTGACGAAACTTCCGGCTACGCCGGATGTTCAGCAACGATCATAGCAACATGCGCTCAAAACAGTTCAAGTATGCAGGCTTGAAACTCTTTTCAACTTTCAAGAGTTGTTAAACGAGAAAGGCTTCTATACCTCTTCACTTAATAACGACAAATTAATCTAATTTTTTATTGATTAATTGATTTATTGATCGATTTTGTAGAGAAATAGAGAGTTATTTTCTTCACGAGCATGAAACCTTTTTATTCACAGACCCCCTGGTGATGTCCTCCCTAACATTCCTGCTGGTTCTTCTTGCCGTACTGTTTAATAGAGGGATGGATGTCTAACTCCGCATATCAGTGACAAAGGAACGAAAAAACAAAAACGAGATATTTACATACACCTTGAATCATTCTTTTCATTATTTTTACCATTGTTAGAAGAAATGAATAGAAATTAAGCTTAGAATTTTTTGAAATAATCTTAAGCTTATTATCAATATGATTTCTATGTGAATTTCTTATTCATCTTATGTTTTTAAGTTAGAAGTTTGTAAGTTTTTTTTATTTTTTTATTTTAAGGATTATCAGTTGTTAAAGTTTATACATTTGTTGCTTTAATGCATATACTTGCACAGTATGTGTTCTAAGTTATGATATAAACTTGTTTTTCCAATATTACCTCACGTATATTCAAATTGTTTCATAATAAATTTATCCCTGCAGACAGACACAACGATGTTGCTGATTAATTGATGAACCAGCAACGATCATTAATTGAACACTGATTTTTTTAAATTTAATTACGCGGTTTGGCTTAATGTAGGGAGCGGAAAGTGTATATACAAGCCTTATTTAGGTTCAGACAACAGAAAGTTCAACCGCTAAACAAAAATGTTTGTTAGTCTTGAAGCGTCTCACAAAATTGTAAATTATGAGTATAAAAAAAAAATCTAGAAAAACAAAGAATTTAGGCAGTATTTTACGGGACAAAGAATACTATTGAGTTAATTTTTAGTCTGCATGGCTAGTAATAGATTTTGAAAATTTATATCTATTAACATTGTATTGTTAGCTGAGAATACGCAGGTCGAATAAGAAATGTACTATTTATAATAAAATGGTTAAACCTTTTGATGTACTTCCATCTTTCAAGAATCTTTATCTCTTGTATTTTGCCATTAGGTCTTTTCGGATTTGAGCTGTGCTTTAAAGAACATATGATTAATTATTGTTTGAAAAAATTATAATAGTTTCAAAATCAAATTAAAAGCAAATGTGTTAAGTAAAGATTAACATAATACGCCCAAAGGGCTTGATTACCTTTATCCGATATGCCTATTCACCCAATAAGGTTAGAGGGTTAATATTGATGAAAAGAAGATCATTTAAACGTCAGAACACGTGATCCCATTACTGGACAGGCTATGAATTAAAGTTTCACTGGTAACTTTTCCTACGGATTGTTCACCTTTATCCAAAAAATATATTGAAGGTCAGAGAAATTTATAAGAAATGAGATATTGAATTGTAGATTTTGAACACCCCCTCTCTCGCACACAAGAAAAAAAATGAATCAAATTAATGAGATTTTCCTCGGCGAGATAATACACTCATTTTTTAAATTTAATTTTATATATTTTATACGCGAGAACTATATTTATGCGTTCTTTCGCGAGACTAGCGACTCTCCAAATATTAAACTCATCTTTGATGGAAATGGGTCTGACAGGCTTAAAAGATTTCTTAACCAACCCGAATGCATTGGTCTTTAAAGAATGGACCCAACCTATGCAAGAACTAATCAGAATTACTAATAATTCTTTTCTGGATTTGATCAGGCGTTTTCATTGTTGAAAGATTAAGACCAAACCTCTTTGTAATGTATAAATCTTGTTCCGTTGTCAATAGTTATATACACAAAATCACATTTGGCGCAGGTCAAAAGATTATTTTGGGACAAACCTAATGCAATATACAGTCGTATGCACTATAGCCAACCTAAAAACTAATCCTTTTATTCTACTTCACTTTAGTAGATCAATGAAATGAACGAAGTGACAGGTGACTGTACATTATCCTAATCTTGACCTATTTATCGGATGAGGTCACGGGGAGAAGTATTGTACACGTATATTAAACCTCGTGACCCTGGTCGTAAATAACTTAATGAAAGGACGGGATTAAGATAAACTTTTGTAATTGTTTGATAATTAAATAGCATTCCGTCATTTACTTAGTCATCTTTACTAAAATATTACCACATTGGTTTATTTCTAATTGTTGATAAATCATTGTCCAGTTTAATTTATCAGATGCAACGGAAACGCATGTTCATGTCTATCTGTCGCTGACTTCATCATCCTGAAATATCCAACAGACTGTAAATATGTGTTCCAGATATTTATACTGAAGAATAATTCCTTTGTTTCTGGTGAATAATCATAAAAAGCAATACTGTACACATTGCAGCCTGTTTCTAATTGATGGACTTACATTATTGTACAGTGTGGTACTGTTGTAGAATTTGTTTATAAGTCATAAAAGGGGACGTATACTTATTTGATTTACATGTAATTCAAAACGATGATTTATTCGAATGATGACCCCCTCCCCCCACCAAAAAATAAACAAACAAAAAGAAAGAAAAAAAGACTGAAAAACACAAATAAACCCTAAACAAAAATAACACAATAATAGCCAAAAATATATAACATGCATCAAATTAAACAAAGAAACGCTTGGTGCTCATCATACGTTCGACATTTGTGGTTATGTTTCGTGAATTTGTTTTTATTGATATCTAATAAATAAATTAAAGTGTCAAAGTTTGACCATAAAAGACAAAAAAAAATAATAATAAAAAATTAAATATTGTAGTATCAAACACACATGTAGCACAGTTCATTAATACTAGAAAACCCAGTTCACTACTAAATATAGTCTTTTACGATTGTACAGTACTCCGTACTTCGTTTGTCATATCGTCGAGTTACAAGCGAGATACCCGTAGTGTATTCGCCCCAGTTGTGTAAAAATCGGTTCGCGAAGAAAGATCTGTTTAATCTAAAGAATTAAAATTGAGTGTGGTTTTAGCTATGAAACGAAATTCAATGAAATAATCAACCTGTTATGATGAAGTTCAAAAAGTTTTAAAACCAAAGAAGATCTACAACCTCAACGACAACAATCCAAATACGAATAGTGTGTTGTAGTGTCCCAATGCCATAATCGAGATCACATACACCCACCCACCCACCCACACACACACACACACACACACACACACACAGAGAGAGAGAGAGAGAGAGAGAGAGAGAGAGAGAGAGAGAGAGAGAGAGAGAGAGAGAAATTCGAGGTGTCAAATTCAACTTTGATTGAAGTACAAGTATATATAGAGGATAATTAAGCCTTTTAAAGGAGAAAAGAAAGGATGTAGCTAGGGTAGGGCAGACATACTAACAAGCTTTAAATTCCTTCATCGTTATGGTAGCGCACGTGTGTTTTACATCGACTCTCTCTCTCTCTCTCTCTCTCTCTCTCTCTCTCTCTCTCTCTCTCATCACCGGGTTTGAGGGAGCTTGTATTCTCATAACCGTTGTTTGCGGCGATGCATTTCCTTTACTGTGAGGGGGGTGTTGGGGGGTGTTTGTGATGTCTTATACATCAGCTAGCGATAATGATAAATAACATTAAATTTTCTGAAAATTGTTTGCGGATGGGCTGTACCAATGATCTTGTTCAGTATATAAATAATTTTTTTTGGGGGCGGGGGGGAAAGAGAGGAGGAGGCTATAGTCTATAGTCTTCATTCCGGTTTGTCATGTCCCCACTTCGTTTTCCAGGCTTTTTATCATTTTGGTTCGGCGAATTAATTTCAGACTTCCTGTGTAGCTACATAACGATGCAATACTCTCGGTATGTTTGTAATAATAATTAATACAAATTGATATGAAATGAAAATTTTCAATTACACTGTACATAGCCTCTATCATTTTGGCCCGTGATAGTTTAAAACAATTCTCAAAGCATTTACGTGTAATTCTACCGATTATTTTTGGAATTTCTTTTCTGGATCCCCGCCTGATGCGTTCGCCTCCTTGAAATTTAGAATTACATGTATGTTGACCATATATTCACATTAATTAAATCGGCTATGTTATGTGAAAATAACATTTTTTATCAATGTATTTGCAGGACAAGTAACAAATTAGGGCCTATTTTTGGTTTTGAGAGAATTTGCCGCCATCTTCTATGCATTCCCCACATCACACACAGTTTCTTTATTTGGTGTTGTGTGTGTATGGCGACAAAGTGGAAATTTTGCACCACTCGCCAGCTTGTAGCTTCACCCTGGTTAAATTTTATCCGGCTAAGTGTTATTAGTATATGAAGTACATAAATCAGTGCTCATTTTACATCTTTAGAGAGTTACCTATACGTTCATACAAAGTACACATTTGTATGATTTCAATGTAATTGTCAATTTTAGCGAGGGGGGGGGGGGATTGGGACACTACAGAGAAATTCAACTTGGATGAAAAAATGACAATAACAAATCGTCAACCATCTCAAAAATCCATATAACAAAATACAAATTCAAAGCAGAGCAACACGGACCTCCAAAAAGATAGAGGTAGGATCAGGTGCCTAGGAGGAGTGAGCATCCTCTGCTGACCGGTCGCACCCGCCGTGTGCTCCTTGTCACAATTGGACATGTCATAATCGAGGTAAATGTCAAAACCGGGAAAATGTCATCATAGAGAAAAAACGAAACGTTGATGATTTGGTTTGTTTGTGATGGTCAAAATACAAACCTTGAGCAAACATGAACCTCCACTACATTGGAGGTAGGATCAGATGCCTAGGAGGAGTGAGCATCCTCTGCTGACCTGTCACACCCGCCGTGTGCTCTTTGTCGTAATCGGGAAAAAACGGAAAAGTCCGTAGACAATTAGGTGATAAATTATGGTCTAACAATTAGTATGAAAAACGCGTTCAGCATGCGACCCAGTGGATGATTGTATTTGCTGACAAGGTCGTTGTATCGACCATAGAACGTACGATAAGATGACTTCAAACGAGCCTGTTGATAGTCCTGTTTTATCAACTTGTTTGTCAGTAGCTTGCCTCGCCTTAGAAACTGTTCATACGAAGAGCATGCCCTTGCATATTGAATTAACTGAGAAACAAAAACACCATATGGAGTTGATGAAGGTATATTGTTACATAAGTAAGGAAAGTTGACTATAGAAAAATTGAAGTCATCGCGTTTATCATTAAGTTTTGTTGTTAGGTTACCATCAATGTCCATTTCTAGTAAAATATCCAAATATGAAACAGATGACGGAGACTCTGCGGTATCTTTTATTTGAAGTTTACTGGGATATATCGAGTCGACGTAAGTATGGAAATAACAACTGTTAATTGATAATACGTCGTCGATATACCTGAATGTTGAATTGAAGGCCACAGCGAGTGATTTATGTTTTTCACGTACAAGTTTTTGAATAAATTCTGCTTCATAAGAATACAAAAATAGGTCTGCTAACAATGGGGCACAATTGGTACCCATGGGAATTCCAACAGATTGTTGGAAGACTTGATTTCCAAAAGCTACATAGATGTTGTCTATCAGAAACTCAAGCATCTTTTTAATGTCAACTTCAGAGTACTTGTGTGTGCAATCAGAATGGTTTTTAACAAAATAATTTTTTAGATTTCCAATGACAAGGTAAGCATTTTTACGACTTTCATTTTTATTGAAGAAACAACTGTCGATGATATCAAAAAGGCTAGATTTTAATTTGTCTTGGGCAATGGTTGTATAAAGCGTTGAAAAATCGTACGTTTTGATGCTATTGATTTTGGTAAGATTTTGTGACCTCAAAGTTTCTAATAATTCTTTAGAGTTTTTTAGTATCCACATCTGATTCACACCACTTCTGGAGTATATTGTACAGTAATCTTGAAGTTTCTCCTTCACTAGTGTAAGAATTTTAGTAAGGAGTAAAAAGAGAGGTTTGGTAGAACATTTACTGGAACCTGCTATATATCTCTGTTTGTAAGGACTTTTGTGAAGCTTTGGAATCCAGTACAAATAAGGTAAATCAAATTCATTTTGTTTATTGGGGATATTAAAGATATCCATAACCGATTTATGATTTTGAAGTATTTCCTGCTTGGAAAGGCTGTTATTGGTGTAAGTAGGATTACCATGTGTAGAATCGAAACCTAGTTCTTTGAAAATGCAATTAATATAATGTGCCTTACAAACAAAGACAATGCTGTTACTTGCCTTATCAGCAGGGACCAGTACATACTGATCGTGCAATCTATCTAGTTCTTTTCTCACTTCTGCTTAATTGAAAACAGAAGAATAGATGATTTTCATTTGACCTCTCAGTCGTTTAATTCGAGATTTTAATATACATCTGATGCTTTTAACCCACTATATTCGTTTTTGAAACCGGACAGATAATTTATATTTAGATTAAAACAACATATTTTAGATAATAATTTTCATACTCTGAACTAGAAGGGAGGGGGCCAGGGGGTCTAGACACCCCCCCCCCTCCTCGTAAAAATTGAAGCTTTTTAAATTTTCATAGTAAACTTATTGAAAATAGGCCTAGGACCCCCCTCCCCCTCTACCATAACCGCACTTTTATACAACGGGGGTGAATAAACCCTGGGTTTAAACTATTGATGGTGAAATATCCCAGGGTTCAAACGCATCAGGTGGGAACGCATACATGCAGGCCGAGCAAATTCACTTAGATCCGCGAAACACACTGCATTATTACTAGTCCACTTATATATTCCCTGTAAAAATAAATACAAATAATTATTTACTAGTTAGGGAGAACAGCATTTATTTGTATATAAGAGCATGTACGGATGATCCTTTTTTTAACAGTTTGATGTCGCTAGGATACAGGTTTCAGATCCTTGATTTGATTGGTTAATTTAGATATTGAATCTCGAATTTCTAATCTTAAATCTCGTATTTCTAATCTCGTATTTTGAATCTCGAATCTCGAATAAGCCTTCTGGGCTTTCGTACATTCTGGGTTTTGTAACATGCCCTTACCTTGTTTTTGTGTACATAAATGAAGATGTTACATTCATTAAATTTTCATTCATTTTTTTTCTGTTTATAAACATCACAGTTTATCTTATTTGTCACAATCCATTTTGTTCAAAGCATTATTTACGACACATCATTCGTGAAAAAACCTCAAATCATTGCAAGAGATTTGTTAACATAACAAAGAATTCTGAGCTGAAGTCTGTATCTCACTTGTATCTTGACTTTTAATATTCAAATTTTGGTCAAGCATTAGAAATGCCGTAGAACTTGATTATTCTAAACATTAAAAACAAAAACAAAAATTCTAATTTTTAATTTTTTTTTGTTCATTTTCCTTTACGAAAAATTTCAAAGTTTTGCTTTTTCATTGATGGATTGAAAATTATAAATATTCATCAACACAGAGAAGTTCTTGAGTCCGTAAGCGTATGAGACTTAAAATTTAAGGACAAACGTATTTCAGGCAAAAATAATAACCGTTGCATTGCAAAGATTTCTGAATTTTTTTTTGAGCCAGACAGATTTGCATTGCAACAGCATTTTTATGTTGGGTGGTAATAATTTAACTTGTTAAATATGAACGTTTCTAAAGGCGGTTTAGTATGAATAGCCTCAAAGATTGGTTTAAGTTGTGTTTAAAGGGGCATGGTCACGATTTTGGTCAAAAATTATTTTTCCGTTTTACAATGCTTTAGTAAGGCATTTCTAATAGGCAACCACAATTTGAGTGTCAGTCGTCGTGTTATAAGCGAGATAAAGAGCTCACAATTCCTTGTCATGTGAACAAAGCTTTGTTTACGTTTTGAATGTTGAATAAAAATTCCAGGTTTAGACCCAAAATAAATGTGACTAACGCTAGGAACTGTTTGTTTCTACTTCTGCTGAAAACGAATGAGAACAGAGAAAAATCGGCTTGAAAAAAGAACTTTTACCGGTACATTGAATCAATGTAAACAAAAACAAGGCACTAACCTTTTTTACATGACCAAGAATTGTGAGCTCTGTATCTTGCTTATAACTCTGCGACTGACATTCAAATTTTGGTTGATCATTAGAAATGCATTTCTAAAGCATTATAAATATTATAATTAGAGAAAAAAAAGAAATTTGACCAAAATCGTAACCATACTCCTTTAAAACAACGTCAACTTTTCAAAATCACCAAGAATTGTTCCATCTTTTTAATTTTTCTACTTATTATAATTTCAATTTTAATATGAAACGAATGGCATTTACATGTAGGAGGCTGGATGGTCAACATATTATCTATAAGATTTACCTAAACATTTTAGATATGAGATCTTTAGCCATAAAATGTTTCCCTTTATACTATATATTTTCATGTAGATCAATGTAGTCTAAAAATTGATACGACCCTCGAACCCTCTGAATAAGGATATATGATAGAACAGAATAGAGTTGATTTGCCACTCATGGACCAACTGTGGCAAATAACAAACACAACAAGCATAGTTTGTGAACATTGCAATGAAATAAGTTACATGTAAAGAAAAACAAAATATAGTACTGGTGACCCGGTGAGGTAAAGGTTGTGATTAAGAGTTATCAACCTTTCACCAAGGAAGCTACCGGTATTGCAACTAAAATATTCTTGAATAATGTAAACAGTTTTAACGTTGGTATGTTGAACATTAATGGACTGTATTACGTGCATGTTCCAGTAGTTGTATGTACTTTTTAGCAAGTATTATACAGCACAATAGTGTCACTATGATAAACAAATTACTTACTTGTGCGTAAATCATATGCAATATGATGATGCTTTTTCATCGTGTTTATAATTATCCCTTTAATTTCAGTACATTCACACATAATTTTCTGCGAAAAATCTGGTTAGGACCGATGATCTCGCGCTATATCTTCTAAAAGTACAAATCCTCCCACCGCCACAAATCACGGCCAATATGTACATGTACTATCCTCTCCCACAGAGCTATGCGGACTCCGGGCCGTGGCTAGAGACGATGATTCCCATTTTTGTTTCAATGCAATGGTTGAAAATAAGGATGATAAAATATGAACTCAGAAGCCAATCCTACATGTAGTTACCCATTAAATTCGTTAAAAAAAGATGGGAACATTCAGAGCGTCTCGTTTTACGGCTTATCATTTTTGCCGAATAGGATTTTATTTACATATGTGGTCAAGCAATCAAAAATTTGGTCAACTCCCAAGAAAATATATAACTAAATATACATATTTTTCAAAAAAAATTAAAAGGTATACCGGTATATCACGAACACAAAAAGCCACTGCTAACACTTTTTTAACACGATTTGTCATAAATCTTCTTGAATCTTAATTTCAAAGTTGTGCATTTGTGTGAATAAACTTGCCAACAAAGATTCTATTATACGAGAACATTTATTTATCTATGTATGGATCTTAACAATGGATTTAGCATAATTGCAAACTAAGGCCAACTTGCACTCAAATAAACTTGTTAGATCAAGAAATAACTGGTTGAGATTTAAAAACAAAAAAGTCCACCTTCCTTGGTTGTCAAAAGTTCACAATGTTTATGCCATTACAAATTTAACTGATTTTAAATCATTAGTAATGTTTGTACGGAAGTGATTTAGAAAACTGGAATGGTTTGGACCGAAACTAGTCTACATTTATAGAAAATGGTTACTTCAAAGAAGAAAGCTTTGTTTCGGAGTATTTGGGAACAAATTATAGTTCATTTGACTTATCAACTCACACTCGTACGTTATATGAGATAATAAGGTATGGTGGAGAGATAATGAAGATATTTTGCACGACAACGACAAACCCACGGAAACAGGACTTAGGATAGTCTAAAAGCTATGTAATGTACTCAAAAGATATTCGGTGGATGTGAATGATAAGTTGTTATATTTATTAAAAAATTAACCAGGATGTTTACAATGTTCTTAGATGTCAATAATTTTGTTAAATTTAGAGTGTATTTCTGCAGACAATATTAGTACTATTTCATTACGGACCGCCAGAAGGCGGTCCGTTATTTGATATACATTTAGATATTGTAACTGCGTTTCTGCGGGATAGTTTTTATTATAGAATTAATATTATGCTTATTTTTATGAATTAAAAGTAAAGGACTATGTGCGGTATTATGCATTTTTTAAAAAGTTTTATAAAGAGCTTTAAAAATAAGGTGGAAGATAATTAATATAATATTAGAAATAAGGGTGTAAACGTTTATCACCACAGTGACGTCATAATGTAGAAATGACGCCATGAAGATTGTTTTATTTTGATAAATTGATGTTTTGTAGCAAAATATGGATGTTTTCCGATGGTTTTTCGACTGGGAAACATTGAGCGCAGGCTTGCTCAAGTACCATGTTTTTGTATAATGTGTATAATTATCTGAAGAAAAACATATGTTAAAATTGTACTTGTGCAGACCTGTGCTCTATACTTCCGAATGCAAAATATAAAGCAAAAATGAGAATCTTTTCATTTGTTTACAAATGTGCGGGAATTAGGTCATTTAGGTGACGTCATAGATAAAGAGCAATGATGACTAAAAGCAAGATCAAAGTGATTGGCGTCCACTGTACATTGATTTATGAAGATTTGATTTTTATACGATACTATTTAAAAATTGGTGAAAATTGGGGGCAGATATTTGACCATACCATACATAGTCCTTTGCATGTAGAAATATATTTCATGCCTTTAAAAAAATTACATATTTTTATGTTTACTCGTAAATTTAAAGTAGGTCATAGAATGTCGTGATAAGCGCTTTTTTATCGAGACTATAATCTATTCGGAAAATTTCGGAGTTTTTCATTCTTTTTGAGACAAAGTTGTTACATTTTTTGTAATCTTGTCATGTACAATAAATTTTATTTGTTGAAAATTTTTGTTTAATTTTAATTTTTTTGAGAACTTCATGCAATTGAATTAACCATGATTATCTTCATAAACTGAAGTGTAGATGAGATTTATAATTCCATTTAGGAAAAAAAATTATCCGGCTTATTTTTTACCTTTAAAATTGTGCAGTTTCTACGGGATGAGCATGATCTTACATGCACCTTTAAAATAATCCATTTCTATTTTATTATGTGGTCCCTTAAAATCATATAAACTAATGCATTAAGTTTTAATTCAATACAATGCAACAAAAAATCAAATAGTTTGAAATACATAATCTCCAAGAGAATAATGATGAGTTGAACTTAGTATTAGAATAATGTACAAATCAATGTGTTCTCCATTACTTCATACTATGGCAATGGTCATACAATTACCGTTAGAAATGCTTACAGTAACGAACGCGATTCTTAATAATAGTAAACTTCAAAACGTGTTACTGAAAATATATTAAAATTTACCATAAAATTTAGTACAACCAACTCTTTATTTTCTTCTTTGTGGTGTGTTTTTTATGTAAACAACCAATGGTGATTCATACAACAATTATATTTTTTGCGGCCCATTTGACGCTTGCGTCAATATGTTTTCTTGTATGTACTTTTCTGCACATGTTTATGCCCTATGTTGTAGTCAACGTCGACTCAAACAATCAACACTTGTCCCTTCATAAGGAACTATAGAAAAAGTACTTATTAGAGATGGGGAAAAAAACTAGTCTTCCTTGTTATTTTTTATTATCTGTTCCTTTTGGTACTCACGTTCAAACTCTCCAACAATTTAATATCTATTTACGTGCTATTAATTTTTCTGGTAAGTTTCCACAACTCTTGTTCAGTGCTGGTTTCGCTTTAGAGTCTTATTTACTACAATATACCATTGTATGTATATTTGCTATTGTTTTTTATTTAGCGAGACTAACTGCGTAGGGCAAGCTTTGACGAAAATCGAAAGATTGTTTTCTAGAGTTAATCTTATCGAGTGTTTCCTTTATTGTTCATATTCATTCTTTAAAGATATGTATGTAAGATATCAATGTTATCTTTTTATCAAATTGACGCCCATCTCACATTCAAAAGTACTCGACAGGACAAGGTTAGATAATTTCCTTCGTCAAAAAAACTTTTCATTTTCTCAAATTACCTCAAATTAATAAAAACTCGTCGCCTTCAATTTGTTCATTTATGCAATCTTTCAAGAGAGAGAGAGAGAGAGAGAGAGAGAGAGAGAGAGAGAGAGAGAGAGAGAGAGAGAGATCTTATGATTTTAATTTGAATATATTATGTTCGTGTTTTGTTGAATTGCAATAGCAATATAGAAATGAAAGAGAAAACACCAGGTTCCAAAGATATACAAACTCTACTTAAACAGTACGTTACATTAAACATCTTAAAATGCAAATTTCAGGCGAAGACATTTAACATCTATAATTCATTTAAAAGTATTGTGTTATGAAAACAAGTAGATAGTTCAAATATATACATTTTGTGTGCATTTTAGGCGGACAATATATTTAGACAACAGACAAATTTAATATCTACAAAAAAAAAGAAAAAAAAGAAGAGAAAAAGCTCTTCAGAAATGTGCGATCTTGTGACAACAAAATAAGTCGTCTAGTGCTGTTAGGCGCATCAGACCAGAAGGTTCGTACACTTTCAATTATGTATGGATGTGTCAGGAAGTTAACGCATGTATAATTAAATTTTGAGAAGTAAAACGCTGTCTCAAAAAGTATTACATTGACGTACTTGTAAGATTACTCTTCTCAGCTCCATTCTTTTATAAGGTTCAAAATTGTGCAAACTCAACGTTTCGTATCAAAACGGTAACAAACGAGAAGTTAAATCATAGGAAGTGGGTAGCAGACATCAGGCTTACTTCGTGATTTTACGATGTTTTTTTTTTTTATCAGTGATAATGATATGTTACAATAATGATGACGTCTCGTCCACTCTAGATATAGCAATTATTCAATGTCGTGTTTTTGGGGCTTTTTTGTTCGCAATTCACTATAATAATAGTGTTTGGATTCGGCAAGCACTGGGACCAACCAACCTTAATTAATAGAGTGGTTGCAAAACATTGA